>CM024754.1:8256495-8333168 GCA_014218235.1 Colocasia esculenta | reverse complement strand
TAGCGTGTAACGAGATTGCATGTAAAGAGATAACATGTAATGAGATAACGTGTTATGGTTGCACCACGGTGCACTAGTCGAGTACGAACAATAGTCACTTTGGGACAGTAGCCATTTAACGATAGTACATTACGTCTGAACTCCTCAGACTAATGTTATAATAGTCAGTGCTAGCACAATAATAGCACGAATGGTACAGTACGTCTGAACTCCTCAGACTAATAGTATAAACAGTTAGGTGTCTAGCCAATGTCGAGATAGTCAGAACTGGTGCAATGCAGAACACCGCAATAGCCCCGCATGTAGTTTCGGGTGGCTCTCTACCCCCAGGACTAGATTGGAGCCCTCGGACACTCTCCGGGCCCTGACAATTTGCATTCGAGTCAGTAGGGTCACTGGACCCATATTATGGCGCTAGACAGTCATGTATAGTACAAGTAATGGGAGCCACAACAGCTCAAGAGTCTCAAGAGAGTACTAGATGAATAGACGAGATAGGAGAGTGAACGTGAATGGATGAGAGTACAAGGATAGTAGTTGAGATAGGGGTATAATCGTAAAACAACGATAAACCATGATAGAACAGTTGCACAGCACCAGGTCCGGGTACCGACAGTTGACGGAGAAGTCACATCCGCCCCTAGCCGTGCTATGAACACGCAGATGGTCCGATGTGATCACAAGATAAGAGAGATCTTACTAAGGCCGTTTGGATCGTACTGATCCCTAAAAGTAACAGGATTTAAAGGTACAACCAGCTCGTCAGCTAAGGACGTGCGCCAAAGCCAAGAAGACTTACGGAGGCCTTGACAAGGAGTCTCTGTCCCTCGAGAGTATTCCCGGTGGAGAGGTGGTCCAAGTCAAGAGAAAAATGTGTAGAAAAGGGGTCCGTCGTGCCTCGAGTGCTCGAAGCCGAGGGAAAACGATAGCGGTATTTAAAATGCGCGAGTAAAAACGAAGAATGATATTTAATAAAATAGGGTAATTCAGTCATTTATTTCGCTAAGTTACCAGATACATTATTGCATAGATTATAGGGTCAAATGGCAATTAATAAAGTCAGGTGTGTGTAAGTGTAAAGAAATCTGAGGATATGACAAGCGTGGCAAGTCATTTTAAAAGAATTAAATTTATATCATTAATGCCTTTATTAATTTACCAAGTCGACTTAACTATAAGATGAGTTAATCATGGCAATTAAGGGGTATATAGCTTAAAAACAGGGTATACACAATTTTACATTCTGGTCGATTCATGAAAACGCGGCGGACTTACCCGTCGCGATTCAAGTCGCGACAGGGCGGGTCGGGCGCGACACGGGGCCTGGCCGGTCTGGGCCGGTCGGAGTGAATCGCGGCGGCTTATGCCGACGCATTTGACGCGACGTCAACGGCCGGCGCGACCCCACTGATATCGCGGCGGATCGCGCCGTCGCGATAACATGTGAGATTGCCTTTTTTTCCTTTTCCAAGGCGAGTCTTCTGTGATATAGGGACGTTCTAAATTCCATATAAAATAGCATGGTGATCCAAAAAAACACGAAACCAGTTTTAAACGAAATGTAGACATGTATATCTATCAACATGCATGATTAATTGAGAAATAGACAAGGTTTAGACATGCATTGATTAGGTTACTTTTGGTGATCTAAACAGGTGTAGTCTGGGTTCAACGAATTAATTTGAGATGAATACATGATGAAAAATTACAAAGCCAGGGGCGTTTGAAAGCTAACACGATATAGTATTTATAGAATTTTTTATAGTAGAACATCAAGTATGCATGAAGTTAAAGGTAAACTTGAAGAGTGGGTACAAGCAACAAACAGGGATTCAAAGATTTAATTCTTCCTCATGGGAGAATCAAATCAAGAAAGACCAAGGGCGTTTGAAAGATAATACGATGCAGTATAACCGAGAATTTTATC
The DNA here is from genome assembly GCA_014218235.1 of Colocasia esculenta. Taxonomy (NCBI): domain Eukaryota; kingdom Viridiplantae; phylum Streptophyta; class Magnoliopsida; order Alismatales; family Araceae; genus Colocasia; species Colocasia esculenta. Next base: position 8,331,241 of record CM024754.1, on the reverse strand, counting down.
ATGACATGAGAGCAAGTACATGTGTAGGTAATTAGAGAAAACATGAGATTTGGGTTCATGGTAACAGCAGGACTTCACGATTAAATTGCCCAAATGGATGAGCGGAATACAACGAAAACATAGGGCTTTTGAAGAGGTACATGAATTCTACCTAGGTAATTATTTCATGATTTTTATCTTGATAGATGCCTACCTTTCGTTGCAATATTGAAAAGTTAGGGTTTTGACGAAGACGGGGGTGAAATCCTTTGCTCCAAGCTCTTCCACCTGCTCCTTCGTTCCCAGCCTCTCCCTTCATCTCCCAAAGTCTAAGCATGAAAAATGAGGGTTGATAGGGTTAGATTAGGGTGTATATGGTTGCTACAAGAGTCCATCCTCTCTAAAAACTCTTCTTCTTCTTCCAACTCTTTAATTTTTTATATCCCCTTATTTCTTGATTATCCCACCTAATAGGATAGATGAGAGGTCTAATTTCGTGGGTAATGGTTTAGGATAGGTCTAGGACTCTGTAGAGACATTTATAAGCTAGTTTAGTCATTAACCTTATCCCTTTTAATTTATTTAAATATTAACTTCGAAATTTACAACATTTATCTCCCCATATTCTAGCATTAAATCCAATAATGGCTTAGGGAGAGATCTAATTCATGGCTATGTGTTAGGAAGGAGGGGGACTCTTTTTAAGATAAGTAAGAGTTAAAATAATCATTATCTTAACCCTTTTCTATTTATTACTATTTTTAGGTACGAATTTAGACTAATTACTTCCCATCTCATGATGGCACTTCTCATTTGGGCCCAACAAATGCTGTTAGGTCCATAACCAAACCCCATTACTAATTTAACTTAATGGATATTGATTTAGTTTCTAAATTATTCACCATTTATCCTATGTAAATCTATTTATCACACTTATTCAAGTAATTTTATATTTTTTTAAATGAAATATTATTCATGCCAATATTTCTAACATTCATCATTTGGACAATTACTCTTGGCCCAATAAATCATGTGAGCTTAATTGTACAACCCATGTACTTACTTTATTAATGAGTTTTTATTATCCTTTTCATTAAAGAATTTATTTATGGGCCAAGATTGTCCACTGGTCCAAATATCATAATAGATATCATCCCATATTATTTAAAGTCTACCCACATGTTTATTTTTATTATAATCCACTTTGGGTCAGAAAAAATAAGGGGTTCTTCGACTTATTCCTTAATTATGCTAATAAGTCGCATAAATTCTTAAACTAAGTCCAAACGATTTTCTATGCCCAGATTTCATGATGGGTCATTAGAGAACATTATTTAAAGTATAACTACTATTTTACAAAATTTTTATAGGGTTTATACTCATGCAATAATGATGTGTATCGTTTTAATTAATTGAATTTATTAATAGATAAAATTCTATATCTATATTTTTAATTAATAGATTTTTTCGGGGTAAGCTTCTCGAGCTAACCTTATCATTCTATCTTGTCTATGTGTCCCAACCGAGCATGCCAAATTTCGAATCAATGTTATTATTAGTATTTACCACATAAGACATAGGAAAAATTATGATAATCCAAATCTAATTTAAACAAAACCATCTATGAATAAGCTGACCATATAGAACTTGTTTAAACAAATGTCAACTTGGTGTGATAGCAAAAGAAAAAGAGAAGCCTAATGCTAATAATGACGAGACCGATAGTAGATTATGCTGAACTCTAGGCGCATAGAGCACTTCATGGAGAGTTAAGACTCGTCCAGTCTTAACTTGAGTTGATACCAACACCACTCCAAGGACTTCCTCGCTGGAACCATTTCCCATATATACTCTTTGCGATCCCGCTGAGATCGACAATAATCCACGAACCCTGCTCGATCCCTTGTTATGTGCTTGGTCGCTCCTGAATCCACTATCCATTCAGGATTTGTTCGAGCAACTAGAATATGCAAACAAACATGCACAGTTGGAGACCAAAGAAATTGGAATATCTTTTCGGCTCAATGCATTCACGAGCGAAATGTCCTAATTGTCACAATTATAGCATTTGGCCTTCGACTTATCTCTCTTTCCACCGCGCTTGCCTCTTTGGCGCTTCGGTGTTTCCCGCCTTTGATGTGGATGCAACATTTTGCCTCTTCCTCTTGAAGTTCTTCTTTGGACCCTTCTTGCCCTATTGTCTACTCCCTGGGTGACAAGGGCAGTAGCGCGCCATAGCTTCCTCGTGCTCAGCCTCTAACTCACATGGCGAGAGATGTCAGAAAAAAATCTTAATACTCTCATTGGAGTGAAGATTTGTTTCATGTGAGTCCAACAGTCTGGCAAAGATCTTATTACAGCCTGAACTGTGCTCATCGGTTGAGATTGTGACCTATAGACTTCAAGTCGCGGATCATGCTTGACATTATCCTTAGATGCTCAGTCATGTTCTGACGAGGATCTTTTCGGAGGGTCTCAATTTCAAAACAAGAGCCCTTAACCTCGTGGTAGAGGTTCCTCCAAAAGTAATCTTCAAACTTATCCCCCATATCCTTGGCAGTCTACACTTATCAAAATCACCAATCAAATATGTGGATCGAAATAGCACTAATGATGTCCTAGAGGGGGGTGAATAGGACTTCTTGTGCTTTTAAAATTTTTATCTGAAATTAAAGAACACTAAAAAGAATTGTTAGAATTTAGTGTAGTGTGTGATTCAAGTGTAATTTGGCGGAACAATCACACAAATGCACAAGAAATTTTATCCTGGTTTGGCCCTTCCACATGGAAGTCTACATCCAGTCCTCAAGCTAACCACTGAGATTTCACTAACTGCCAAGAGAACTTGGCCTTCTCTCACCCTGAGAGAGGAATTACAAGCTCACTTGCTCCCATGCAAGTCTTCCCTCAACAGGGGTACAAAGCTACATTTTACAAGGTCTTCCCTACACAGGAGGGGAACAGCAGAAACAAATCTCCTGCTGAATTACACAGAGGAAATTGTTAAGACACTTGTGTTTTGCCCAAGAATGAGCAAACACACCTAATTCAGAGAGGAGGGAAAACAATAGGAGTTACAAGTAAGATCCTTTCTGAACTAAAGGGGGTGGACTAAGAGATATCAATCACAATGCCACCCAATACAAGACTTCTGTGAAGAGGAGAGCTGGGGATTTTTAAATGATGAGGCTCTCAATCTTGCAGCTCAGGAGAAGGCTTGAAGAAATCTCTTCTAGCAGAAGACAGTAGTGGAATTGAAGAAGTTGCTAGCTGGTCTCCAAAAACTCTAAGTGTCTTTCTTTTCAAACTTCGGCTTCTTTTTATCCTTCAGAAGAAAGTATTCGTTTGAAAATGGTCGTTAGATCTGGCCATTTGAGGAGAGACCTTTGATCCTTTGGATACTAATTGAGGTTGTTGTCCATAAGTTCTTCTGCCTTTTTAGCTTTCCAACGGCTTCAGACAAGGCTTGTAGCTTCTCAGCTTAGAGGTCAAACTCCAATTAATGTTTTGTGAATGCTCCATGCTCAAAACGTGCTCAATAAATGTTCTGCAGCAAAGACAAGACAAACAGAGAGAATACCTTCATGCTTTTGAGGTACGTGCGGCAGAGAAGACATGTAAAATATAGAATCCTTGGACAGACAAGCTCAGGGCCAATAAAAGAGAGACAAACAGTTGCACCAAAAAGTAAGGTGGGGGTCTGACAGTGGTAGGTGAACCTCTGTCAGATACCTATGAGTCTGAAATCAATTATGCATGATATTTTCTGAAGGGAGCGAAGATCTGGTCTTCTATCAGAAGCAAGAGACCAATTGAATAAAAAGTTTCAAATATAATCACAAATAAATTAGAAAAATTATTTAGAGTATAATATGTCTCATCTTGTCAGAATATATTAAAATAATAATGACCTGATAGAATATTAATATTCAACAATCATACAGGTACCATAAGTTCTGATAAAGATTATTAAGCATATGAATCACCACAAAAACAAAAAGTATCCTGTCAACACAATAAAAGTATAAGTACATAGACTGTCAGAGAAGTCAGTTTCAGAAGAAGGTGTAATTCGACTCTAGAAGTCGGAGTCAGAATCATGAAGACACACATTGACATTCGATTCTCAGAAGTTGCAGTGAAACATATAAGATTCGACTATAAGAAGTCGGATATATATGCATTCGACTTCCATAGAGACAAGGCAAATACTTGGACTTTTGGGAGTCGGAGAGTGGCATTCGACTTCAGAGAATTGGAGTTCAGAACTCAAGACTCAGAGAAATTCGACTCTATACAGTCAGATTCAATATGATACACATAGAGTAGTTTGTGGACTTAGAAAAATTTCGGGTAAACTTGCATACTGTAATTTTTTCTTCTGAAAGTCGGAGACTAAATTCGAAGTATAATAAATATAGTAGTATGTGGACTTAGAAAATTTGAGAGAGGAAGTCGTTCAAAAAATATTTTCTGGGTATATGTATTAGTGTATTTAATTTGTAAAGAGTCCTTTAAAAGGTTTTGACATAGCAAAATCACAATGTTATAGAATTTAAAGTATTAAATGATTTTCTTAGGGGTAGTTGCTCAACAAAATCATCCTGCATTCTACTTAACAGTGTAAAGCACGTGCTGCGATCTTGTTGAACCATGACTTGTAGGCCTCTTGATCTCTACGGTGTTGAGCAGTGTTGCCTTCTTCGGGCGGGGTCATGGATGTAGTAAATGGATCAAGTAACTCTGCTCATTCAAGAGATATTGGTATTACGATGCCAATGTCATAGTTAATGCATCTAATTTATCCCCCTTCGTTAAGTCAGCAATAACATTCTTGGAGGCCATCGATGAATCACTGCATTAAGATAATAATGAGAAGGCTAAGTTGACAATTCTACACATCAGTCTATTTGATCCAGAAATCTACACTATATATAAATTTCTTCATAATAAGATCAAAAATAGACTTAGAATCCTACGGTCATCTCCCATTTATATAAGAATATTTAATATTATTAGAGTAATTTTGATCAAATAATTTAGAGGGAGAGGAACTAACATCTCTCAATTAATAAGCATGTATATACTGAACATGAATATTCAAATAAAGAATTAACAACAAATAATCATGCATGTTCAAAACTCCCTTTAATAAAAAATTCAACACATGATTTTAAACGATCGGATCATACATAGATTGCTTGAATATAAAGTGCATGAATAACTTATAAGATCAAAACTAACTAATACAATTTATGGCAGATTTAATAAGTCCACTAATAATTATGAAACTCATAATGATCCAAAGGAACATTAAAATCATGTTACAATGGTGATAACATCATAATAGCTAAAGCTATCGTCCGGAGGAGGGTCGGAGTCATAGCACGGGTCGGGGAACATGCCGCATGTGACGTCAGACTCGTCGTACCGCCAAATAGCAATTTTTATGGCGACGAGAGACAGGGATACCATTCCCTTCCGGTCCACGTCCAATAATGCAGCTAAGTCGGGCTCGACCACGGGATCCGCTCGGCAACACCACATTAATGCGACGTCTTGCAAGGCGGTCAAGATCACGTCGCCGACGGGCTGACGCTGGCATGCGGGCATGTTCTACCAGAAAAGTGAGTTTGGGTACACTATGTCGGACACCACGAAGTTGGTCTGCAAGAAGGACGTGCACGGGTGGACCAGTACCCATGCACCCTTGTCCGCCAGCACCCCCGCGTTCAGCCAAGCCAGCATGCCAGCGAAGCGCCACGCCTTCACCCTCAGGAACCGCCACGCCAGCATGCGTAGGACCATCCTCGCACACACCTGCACGTCTGCATGGGCTATGGATGTCTCTGCACGGCGCTGGGCCGCGGATGCCGCCACGCTCTGCATGCCTGCGGAGTTGCATCCGCGCAGGGCACATGGCCGCGGACCGCACGGCCTCCGCCAGGCCGGACCGCACCCAGCCTCTGCGGTCGCGCGGCCTCCCGCGAGGCCGCGGCTCGCATGGACGCGGTCCGCGCACCTGGCCGCGCGGCCCGCGGTCCGCACGGCCTCCCGCGACTGGCCACAGTCGCATAGACGCAGGTCGCGCAGCTGCATGCATGTCGCAGAGACCGCCCGCGTTGACACTAGCCGCGAGACCTGCATGGCCGGCGTCCGCATCACCTGTAGGCGCGCAAACCGCACCTTCCCCTCGTCCGCGTGTAGCACCTCCACCATGCCCGTGAACCGCCTGCTGTGCAGTCCCGCGAGCAACGTCATTTATACGGCTGCGGACTGCCTGAATGCGAAAGTGTGGCAAAGAAACGTCGTCCGGACGTGGCAAAGGAGAGGAGTGCATTGCTATCACGTAGTCTCTCACAATCATCAGTCACCGAAAATCAACTGGCACCACAGATTCTTGTGTGGGTGACGGATCGCTACCAACCACACTGTTCCCATCATCGTCCGTGGAGATCTCTGTCGGTTCAAAATCGTCTTCGTCCATTGCAGCAAGTTCTTGCGCGTGGAGATCATCCGACGACATCGTGGAGAGATGAACATTGATGCTCTGATACCAATGTTTGATCTTAATCGGGGTGTGTACCTCGTCGTTGAGGAAATTCGTAGGATCGAGAAGAATGCTACAAGAGTCTTCTTCATTGTTTCCTCACTGATGTCCCGTGTGAGAAGTCTAACACAAAAGAGAGAGAGAAAGACTTGCGCAGGGTGCTTACACCAAGAGAGAGAACTTCCTTGCATGCGCATGGGAGAGGAGAACCGGGAACCCAACCCACGCATGGTTCTCTCCACCAAGAGTCATAGAGTCTATAGGACTCTAGAGAGACAACCGTGTCTCCTTCCCAAAGGTTGGTGCCCACGCAAGGCAACCAACCGATGGCAGTTGCCATCAGTTAACAGGTCGGATGCAGAAACACCAACGAATTAACTGTATCTAAGGAAGCAGCAATCAGCTCTGTTTTAGGCTTTTAAGTGTCATATTATATTGTTACGGGATGTTATCTAATCTATAGCTATTTTGTTGATTGGGGATTAAGATAACATCTCAGCATGTTTGTTGATGTACATATCTGTTTTTTACTTCTAGAGAGATTAATTAAGTTGTCGCGCGATCTTCACCGATCGATCAGTGACTGTTATGCAAATATACGTATATAATGAGAATCCTTGAGCTTCTTAATTAAAGTGATAATATATTCAACGATCAGAAAGCAAGAATAAATACTTCGAGTGTAGTTCATCTATAAATTCATGCATGGATATCATGTACATCCAGGTATCTTGTTAATTATAATACAGCAAGGATATATGATCAGCTCTCTTTTCTTTTTCTTTAAGTTTCTTTCCTTCTCCCTTCTGGTTCGTGTCAAGGGCTGGTTCAATGAATCGTCCGGACGATTGAATTAGAAAGATGAAGATATCAGCTGACCATGATCAAGCTAGCAATCCAGTTATTGGCGCTCTAGCTTGCAGAAGTGCTGGATTTGAAACCAGGGGAACCAAACTGGTGCAGAGGACGCAGAGATCGATCCACCATATATGCCACCCCTTTTCACAGCATCCCCCTGCAACATCACAGTTATCATCGCATTAGTCGGAAGACGTACGTACGGACGAAACGCCAGTGTGGGGATCCCTTCCCTCCACCACTGCTCATTAATTTGCCCACTGCCAGACAGTGAAAAGTTAGAGGAATCTTGACATTATAAGAGGTCCTCCATGCCTGTGGTCTCAACCAGAACTGTAGAGTTGACAGTCGTCATGTCTCCAGCCGCCTGCGCCAGCGAATTAATCAGTAGCCTGCAGCAAGACGCCAACACTGGCTTAGCCAGTTTTCATGAACTCCTGCAGCACCACCTTCACATGCCCACTACACACGCAGGTCCTCATCATGGCTGTCGACGACCCACAGCCTTCTGCCTTCCAACATAATGGCGACCCCGCAGCGACGAGCTAAGAAAACTGCCCATCACATTTTCTTGCCCCGGACGGCTCGCCGCCCTTGCGACGTCCTTCCCTAGCAAGAGACATCATTAACACAAATTACACATCAATGGTGAAGATGTATATCACTAATTGTCATGGGGGGTTTTGAGATGGGTGTCAATAGAATAAGTGACATACATCTCTACTACTGATGTGTAATTTGCACCACTAATAAAGTGCACCAAATATTTCTCTTACAGCAAAGTGCAAACTTCATGTTGATGTGTTCCCTTAGGAGTACTTGATTCCCATGGAACCTTCACTCTAGTGAAGTAGTGCTCCCACCCCAGGCTTGCCTGCCGGATGCATGCACCAAAGTTGAGAGAGAGAGAGAGAGGACGTACTTAGCTAATTAACCACAATCCTCTGTGCATGTATATATGTCGTACACGTCTTACGCATGCTACACACTACTAGAGTGCAGGGAAAGACTAGCTAGTTAGATGGCAACAACTCCCTAGGATCGATGCATGAGTCTACTGCCAAGATTCAAGAAGGTATCGATCTAGCTAGCTAGGAGTGTTCACCCGCAAGATATATTATTGGGTACGTTGATGCGCGTGTACAATTCTTGGCCAGGCAAAAGAGCAGAATTAAAGTAGGAGACAGACACACACACACAAAAAAAAGAGGTGGGGGAATCGTGCCTTACATTTTTCAACCCTTTTGCAATGGAAAGGGAGGAATGACCTACAGGAAGAGGACATGGAGGGGAATTCAACGCCTTCAGATTCCCCTATAGATGGTGAACCGATGTCCCCTCCCTGCCAGAAAAAAACCCTAATCTCAGCGTGGGGGAGGGGCCACACCAGTCCACAATAGGAGACCTGTGGTTTATATTCTAGATCGATTGATCTCTTTCTCTCGCACAATATCCTTTGCTTTGTCCCACCGGCCTTTTCCTCAGAGCCTGCCCTTCATCATGTTGTCTGATCACGTCAAGCTAATGACATGAATTGCGCCATCATTAACTCCAATAAAGTCGAATAATTACTCGGGCTTGGAGCACTATGGGCAATGGTTCAAGTGCCCACACCGCCTCCTAAGATGTCTCGCTACTTGTTAGGCTTATCTAGATGAATCACGTAAGCTAAAAGTTATTCCGGCTCACTTCTCATGAATCAGATCATCTGGTCTCTTTGATAACTTAATAGTTTATCTATAGATAAGATTTCTTAATTTATGAGATTGTTAATTTGACAGAAAAGTTATTAATTAAGAATGATATATAACTTGATCATATATAGTTGAGAGAGTGAGATATAATTATCAGTATTTGTTAGCGATCATAAAATTTTGATAAATTATTTGTGTTATCAAATCACTCATTGAATTAACAAACGATTAACTAGACTTATCAAGTTGTCAAAGAAGTAAACAGATTAAATATTATAAACGTTCTCATCAAAACGCATATGCTCAACTCGATATTAATATAATCGATCATCTTTCTGAAATGCACTTACGTAAAGCACTCAATCTTTCTGGGATAGTTAAGTGAGATCTTATGTAAAATGAAGTGTTTAATTTAATCACTGTATTGAACATATTCTCATGCATACACATATTTAATTGAGAAAGGCTTTGTGCACTTTCCCATTGTATTTTCCATTGCACTTTGGGCTTTTCATTGAGTTGGCACAATGTGCTTCTAGTGCATTGGCCAATAGAAAGACCAAAGTGCAATGAAAAAGTGCACAAAGCCTTTCTCTATTTAATTTGTTACCAGAGTTGAAAAGCTAAAGCCACGTGTCATATATATATCCTTAGAGGAGGAATTTCAGGTTCTTCCAACCTTAAGGAGAGCTAGCCTTTAATTAACAAGAACAAGCATAGGATAGTGGATTCGGCTGTAGTCAACACAAGTTGCTTGGCAGCTCACCTTCTTTTACTGTGCCTGACAGCATTTGCACTGGAATCTAAAGTGGTCTGCCTCAGCAGCTGGGACACCCTAGATATATTACTTGAGTATGAGAGAGAGAGAGAGAGAGAGAGAGAGAGAGAGAGAGAGAGAGAGAGAGAGAGAGAGAGAGAGAGGAGAGAGAGAGGAGAGAGAGAGAGAGAGAGAGAGAGAGAAGAGAGAGAGAGAGAGGAGAGAGAGAGAGAGAAGAGAGAGAGAGAGGAGAGAGAGAGAGAGAGAGAGAGAGGAGAGAGAGAGAGTATTACGGCTAGCGCTTCTTGAGAGCGTTTGTTACGAGGAAAATGGAGAATGCAGAATGGCTTTGTAGAATATTACGAGAAATGGAAATGCTAATTTATAATCTCTGAAGATGTCTTCTTAAAACACCACTTACTTCTCGAATACCCTGTATGTGTTCATAGACACACAAAAAAGCTACCATGTCTTTGTTATGGTCTCAATACGATCTGGGAACAGTCTAGTGACCAGTGAAGACGAAGGAGTAGCTAAGAACAGGATCAAGCGAAGAGAGAGACGGTGAGGCCAATATTGGCAGCTGATTATATATGTAGGTGAAGATCATAACCTCAAAAAATTTAGAAACTGGGCCAGCGTTCTTCTCCGAGTTAATTACACAGTCTTAGACCTACTATTTCAATATATATGCAGTATCTTCTGATATGTATATGTATTTTTAATTCAACTCAGTGACTAAGAGGTGGTGGGTTCGACCCGGGGCCGTTGCACTTACCCAAACCCCAAAATTTTAGAGAAATATTTAAGACTAAATCTAAAAAAAAATCTATGTTAAGAATGGAACTCACAATCTTCTAATACACGTCCCACCAATTAGGTTACTCTTCATGTGCTATCTTCTCATATACATTTTTATGTAAGTACTGTTGGGAAAACATGTTCTCCATTGCCACCATCTACGTCACTTGCCTTGTACAAATCACCAACCGAGAGGTTGTGGGTGCGACCGGAGGCTCTTGCACCTACCCAAATCCCAAAATTTTAGAGAAATTTTTAAGAATACATTTTTAAAAAAATTAAATAAACTTATATCTAATGAGAATTAAACTCTCACAACCTCTTAATATACACGTCCCACCTCATGTGCTATCTTCTGATATATTTTGTAGCTGTTGGGAAAACATGTTCTCCGTTGCCACCATCTCGGTAAAATCTCCGATCAAAAACAATTTAACCTTTTCCAGATGCCCACATTAGTCAATTAATCCATGTTATTGGTGGACTATTAATTAGGAAGAGGCAAAAGGAGGGAAACGTAAGAGAAATATGTCTCATGTCGTTCTTACTGCTATCAACACTCGGTTCATTTACTGCACTATGTATTCTTAGTAGATTTTGGACATCTCTTATTGATCAATTTATTATTAATATATTGTGTCTAATTAATAAGAAGTACAAAAATACATGAAAAAAAAATGCAGCAAAATTTTTCACGGAAAGTTCGACGGAGCTGTGTGCCCTCGGACACTTTTGTGGTATTCATGTATGATTGGTATGGTAGAGCATCCATATATTCCCATATCAAACTGGTTTTTTTTTCTGGATGTTCTAGCTCTGTCTTTAAGGTTACAGAAATTTCTGCATGATTCTTTTGTCACAATCCGTGCAAGTAGCGACGTAACCTTTCCTTTAACACGTAGCTGGCCTCCATGGTGTACACTTGTTTAACACAGTACTCTCTTCTGTCTCAAGTTAACGTCTTCTGATGCTTTTGTGGCATATCACTCTATGGGCTGCTGTCAACTTCAGGCGCCCATGCCAATCAGAAAAATTTGTTCAAACTCTTGAATCCTTCTCCACACACAACGTTAATGGATAAAAGACTATAAATGATTATAGAAGGGAAGAAATTATTGAAACAACGTTAACGGCGCGCGTCATGCAGGTTGAAATAGAAAATATTCCCCGCTTTGCTGCTAGTGCTCTTTTGTTTCGTCTCCACTGCACCACAAAGCATTGATTCCTCCATGCCAATTCAAAACCCATCAGTCCCTTTCTCCCTTTATTTCCCTCTCATGTATTTCGCCGATCCATGGATTGTTATATGCCATCTTTCCACAGATTCTCCGCCTCAAAGGAAAGCCTCCATACTTTCTTTATAATCTTCCTTTCTGGGTGCTGCTCGCCCTTCTCTTGCCTGCTGGGCTTATAGGGACTTTTCAGGCCCAGCCTTGTACGTAGCTGGTGTAAGTGAGCAGTAGCAGTGGGATGCGGATTCATGTGGGTTTTTATTTTTATGCTTTTTGTCCTCATCGGACTGGCTCGAGATGGCTATAAATAGAGAGGCCAGACGGTGGTTTATGTCCATTGCAGAAGAGCCAGTCATTAGCGAGAGGTCGTAGGCTTTCGAGTAGGGGCCCTTCAGATTGCTGTCAAGATGAGCTACGGGGGCAGCTCCTTCGCTTCTGGTTATATTAATCCTTCTCTCTTTTCTTTTCTTAATCTTTTTTTCTGTTTCACTTCATGTTGTATGTGATCATACCCGATATGCATATATCTTGCTTCACATGAAAATTTCTTGGCAATAATCTTCACTGAACTATTGAACTGAGCCAGCTTGATGGGTACAAATGCAGGCAGTAGAGCTCCTAGCAGGAGAGTGTTTGAGTTTGGGAGAACCTATGTTGTGCGTCCCAAGGGGAGGCACCAGGCCACCATCGTTTGGCTTCATGGTCTAGGTGACAATGGTTCAAGGTACTCGATCGACACTACATCTGTTTTGGTTATCTCACCGAATTGATTTATCCCTTTAAAAAAAAAGAAAAAAGAAAAAAGAGACCGATTTGATTAATGGGTTTGGTGTACTTGAATCCCTGTGTTCTGTGAATTCTAGGGAACACTGCTTTCCATATGTTCCGGGACTACACTTAGTATTCCCCTCTAAAGTGGGTAGCATGATGTCACTCTTTTCCTACCGTCCACATTAACATATCCTGATATAGATCGGCAACCGCTGGTAATGGAAGAGAATGGATACTGTTGGGCATGTAAACAGTAAACACACAGCAGCTTCCGGTGGTGGTACTACTGTAGTATGGCTCAAGCTGGATCCTGTTCCAATTGATGTGGCAGGAAGCCGGGCACACTTCCCCACGCGTGAACTTGTTGATTAAAACAGGGTTGAGTAGCTTTCTGTTGTCCTCTCCTTTTCCTCAGTACGTACCAGTTTCAGAATTGGATAGGGAGGAATATTACGCTCGACGGCTTAAATATTATATATCATCTTCGTCACTGCTGTCGCCGCCTAGTTTTATCTCGTTTTCAGACACTCGCAAGAGCTTTAAAAAAAGTGAAACAATCCATCAACAAACAGTTGGAGGCACGCTGTTTCAGCCGACTGTGTGCGAAATATATAACTGGAAGAGCTGTTAATTTGTTCAGATATATATATCGCCTTCCCGTCAGTCCAGATAGCATTCCTATCGTTAATTTAATTATATAACTCTCGTTTCTCCTGGATGGCAACAGTGTGCTGACTAGCCCCACTCCAACCATTTCACCCACAACCATATCCACTATATAGCCGTACGTACGTGTTAGAGGTAGTCCAGTCCTGGTTCAGATGATACGTACGTACATGTATTAGTCGTACATGTATGTATATATGGACGGTAGCTACTAGCTATCAAACTTTATTTAAGCAATAACATAGCTGGCTTCCTCACAAATATTTATTAGGTGGACAATATGAGAACTAAGCTTCCATGATGAATACTAGGCTATAGTACAAGCTCATGGCCATTAAATTAACTATATTACATGTTCCATGTTGTTCTCACGGTATTCCTTTTCGTATTTTCTCATTCAGCAGAAATAGAAAAAGGATACGTACGTCGATCATGTGCAACATTTCTTCACTTTTGATCTTGTTGTGCTGACGGCTTTTGTAGCAATTTCCACAGAGATTATATATGTATATGTGTGTATGATCCTCATATTTTCTCAAAAGATCAAAAGGGAATAAAGTTTACAGAGTTTTAGGATGATTGTTTGGGAGCCAACTGTTTGGGAGTCACGCTCCTAGTCAGAGATTACTGTTTGATTGACCTTTGCATACTGTGCTCGAAGGATGTATTCTTGACGAGCTGTGCCTCCAGTCATTAGCCTAGAGACTAGTCCACCGGTGCTCAACTTCGTGAAATCTTCCCATTTCAAACCATCAGTGGCCTTTGAGGAATCTAACCCCGGTCATTATTCTTGAGGCACGACAACCTTTGCCTTAGGTCACTTCTCATAATTAAATCTATACTATATATTAGAAGTGACACTTTGAACTTTCGTCGGTTCATCTTAAGTCCGGTTCTCCATGTTAAACCCGTTCGGTTCTCCATCTTAAGCCCCTATTTTCTGTCCGGTTCATATTAAATATCCTAATTTGTAACGCCAGAAATAATACAACAGATTTGTCCGGTTCAATCTTTTAAAGAGCCCGGTTCATCTCTTCTTTTATGATAGAGTTACGACAGAGTTAAACGGAAATTTTGAATGAAGAAAATGTGCGTCGGTTCATCTTTGAAGAGCCGGCCCGTTCGTCTTATATATATGAGAGAGTTAAAACGTAAAATTTGAAAGAAGGAAAACGTATGCAATTATTTTGGTTAAATGAGGAAACGTCTGCACATATCTCTGCACAATTAAGCATGAAGGAAAACGAAACGTATGTGCGCCGGTATATGTATATCACATATCTCTGCAGTATCGGCCAGGCCTCGCTCCCGGTTGCTTCTCCACCCATGGACGATGTTCTGCTCTCCTCCGGCAGCTGCATCTGAGGGAGGCGAAGTCCGTGCGGAGCTCCTGGGGCATCAGGCAAACGCCGCTGTCGGCTCGCCGAGGGGGCTGAGCGTGAGCCGGGCTTCTGCAGCGTCCCGACCACCCCGACTAGCGCGGTCATTGCCCGGGGCGGCCTATTCGACGGGTGGGAGGCGCCAGCAGAGAGGGTGGAGTCCGGGAGGGAGCTGAGGGCTAGGATCTACGAGAAACAGAGCAAGGAGAACTCATGGAGCGGCTGGAGGAGGAGGAAGAGAGCGGCGCTGCTGGAGCCGACAGGGCCCCGGATGTGGAGTGGATCTCCGAGTCAGTGCAGTGACCGCCGCGGGGGAGGGAGGCGAGGAGGTGGGCGAGGTAGAGAGGGACTCGACGACTTGTGCTGGTGGGGATTTGGGGTTTGGCGGTGGGAGAAAGTGAGAGGTTAAAAAGGTGGATTGGGGGTTTTGGGGTGTGGATTGGCGGTGGTGGCGCCCCAATACAGATGTGATTTTTTTTAATTGTATTGAGCATATTGTGTATAGATTTGTGGGTATATATATACTGGTCAATATATTATTTTGGGATTTATGTCGATTGAGATATGTTGGTAAGAATTAAATTTCAATATTGTATCGTTCAAATTTTTAAATAAATATGATCATTTACATTAATCATATATTATACACATATCAAAATAATAAGAACAGGTGACTAAATATTTTAGTAAATGTTTTCAAAAAGAAAATACTTATTTTATTAAATTTTGTGGTCCTTTTCCATGATATATTACAACGCCATTTATTTTATGAAAACTTTTAAAGTTATATAAATGTTATTAATTTTTTAGATTGTACTTATTTTGCATCAAAAAATTGATGACATTTAGATGCTTCAAAATTTTTCATGTGATTTTATTTTAAATTATAATTATTATATTTATTCTTAAATTATTACGATTTAAAAATAAAACTATATTCTTAGTCAGAGTTATTATCTTATTTTCACTGCACTCCTCCCCACGAAATTAAGAGGCTTCTCTATTCCGGACGTCTTGGGCTGCTGTCTGAGGCCTGAGGCCACTCGACTCGACCATGGCTTTTGTTTTTGTTTTTTTTGCTTTTTGGCTTTTAAAAATGATGCATGGAAGTGACACGAAGGAGAGAGAAGAGGGTAATGATTGATGTGTGATGTTTAAAAATATAAAAGGAGAGATGGGATGCAGCAATTAAAGAGGAGGGAGAGAGAGGGTGAGAGGGTGGATAGAGAAAAATTAATAAATGAGGGAGAGAGAGAGTATGATGTGTTGCAGAGGAAAGATGAAGTCTTCAAACCCTTGAATTCGAAGGGTTTGTGTGTATATATGTTACGTATTTATGGTAAATATTTATTTCGATTTAAATATTTGATTATGTTGAGATGTTTTTGTCAGAATTAACTTTTAATATATATTTTTAAGCTTTTAAATAAATATGATCATTTAAATTAATTATATATACAAATATACATCAAACTAATAAGAATATATTACTAAATATTTCGGTTAAAATTTTTAAGAAGAAAATACTTATTTTATAAAATTCTGTGGGCATTTTCCATGATATATATATTGGCAAGTTATTTTTTTATGAAAATTTTAAAGCAATATAAATGTAATAAGTTTTCTGTATTTTACTTATTTTGCATCAAAAAAAATGATAGAATTTAGATGCTTCAAAAAATTTTATGTGATCTTATTTTAAAATTATTTTAAATATAATCATGTCATTGTTCTTAATTATTATTTATTAAAAATAAAATTTTTATTCTAGCTCTTATTTATTATATTTTTCTTCTACACTCTATTGACTCCGCTTGGCTATGACCAGCTCTTCACTCCCCGACTTTTTCTGCCTCCTCCTATGAAATTTATTCATGGACATGTTGGGGGCTGCTGTGCAGAGGCACTCGGCCATGGCTTCTTATATTATTATTATTTTTGACTTTTGAAATGATGTACAGGAGTGAGACAGAGGAGAAAGAAACGGTGTAAGAGTGGAGTGTGTCGAAGGAGAGATGAGATGCGACAAAGAGAAGGAGAGAGAGGGTGATGCCGCGAGCAGAGAAAATTTAACAAATGAATAGAGAGAGTATGATGTGTTGGTGATGAAGGATATTTGGACCATTAAATTGATGGGGGTTGTGTGAGTCCTTAGATTTTTTACTCTCTTTTTTTAATGCAACATTCAGTTACTAAATTTTATTCTCCTACTCAATATTTGATTTATTAAAAATGTTTTATTTAAAAATTTATTTATGTAAAGAAAAAATGTTAGACAATGATTTGCCAGCACACCGGATGGTATCCATCTAATATTTTCATTGATTCTTTCGGACAATGTTACGTCTTATGGAGTTTATGATTCCTCATTTCAGAAAAATGTTAGGTCATATTAATGAAATATTAATATATAACCCTAAGATGTATAGGCCCCAACATAAAAGAATATAGTTAATCTACCTAGAAACTAATAAAATTTAAATTTCTTGAGAGAAAACCACGGACACCGAATTTTTCATTTATTTTATAATATTATTAAAACTATAATGTCTTTGAATTAATTATCAATTTATATATATTATGTCTAATTGATCATAAAATAATATATATATATATATTAAAATTTTACATAATTTTTTTTCCAAACTATATCTTATGTGAAAAAAAATCTCTTAAACGATGATAATTATTAATAGTCATTTTATTTAGATATTTATTTGTAGGATATCAAGTTCAATAGTTAAAAAAATTTGACTCTACAAGGCAGAACATAATCATGTATACAAAATGTCAATATATAAACATATTTTTCAAGAAAAAAAATATTTTATTTTAATTTTAAAAATATGAATCATATAATGATATATTTTAATAATTTAATATATAACTTTTTTATATCAACTTACAAATATATTACACGCGCGTAGCGCGCTTTCTTAACTAGTAATTATATATCCCATGGGTAGTGCTTTTGCTTCACGAACATGATTGCTTCACCATCACAAAGGTACAAGCGTGTTTGAATGTTTGCCATGTACCTTCATGTCTGAAAGACCATGATTTGTGACTTCAATAGTAAGACTCTCCACCCTATTCTCCCTAGCTTAGCCTTGGCCTTGCTGTTCAATACTTCCTAGAACAAGTCCTGAAGAGCCAAGGGAATTTTTTTTTTTTTTTTTTTTTTTTACAGTAAAGAGCCAAGGACATACCCATATGTCTTCTGCGTCGACTTTATAAATAATGTTGTCGTGGTCGCATACACACACATACTGGAGACACCATCAAATCTAGTTTTGGACAGAATTACATTTAAGATATCATGCTCTTCACTACTCGAAACTTGGAATCCGAGATGCTCAGTTTGGCAGACCTGACTACACAAATTGGCTCCCTCTCCTCCATGACACAGTTGACTGAGGAAGGACCACCCCCAACTAGGTCAGCTTTGCACAACTCTAGAATGAGGAAAACTTAAGAGACTTATAGTGAGGATCATGGATGTGGCTATCAAAGCTTAATTTGTGAAGCTCAATAAGAATTGCCTTTCCTTTATCAAAATCTATGGATCATGCTTGATCTCCCTGATACAAATCTTGTAATTAACTGAAGGAACTTATTCTGATTGAAGTCCATATCTGCATCTCTTTTGCAGCTGGTCACAGCTCTTGGAGGCCCTTCCCCTTCCAAATGTAAGAAAACAAAACATGAACGTCTATATTACCTTTGATAACGTGAAACATCTAGTTTTCTCTATGACACTGCTGGTTGTACAGTCTTGATCTCATGATCACATTTAATCAATCATCTCATTCACTCATTTCTTCATATATGGCTAATGTCCACTAAATGTTGACAAACAGATCAAATGGATATGCCCAACTGCCTCCACCAGACCTATAGCTGCTTTTGGCGGTTTCCCCTGCACTGCATGTGAGATTTACTTGCCTGGAAGCATGCCTCTATACTTTGTCTATCTAATGCATGCATGAGCATTTCCTCAGAATCACACCCCCCCCCCTCCCACACACACACAAATAAATAAATAAATAATCATGTCTTGCTATCTATGCCCCCTTGAGTTGCAAATTTTCACATGGCAAATCTATTGCAGGGTCTGATGTGGGGAACCCTTCAGAAGATGGCCCTGATGATGTCGAGGGTTTGGAAGCTTCAGCAGCTCATATAGCAAACCTGTTGTCGACAGAGCCAGCTGATAGTATTTATCTCTATATAAACTTGCCATAGAGAAGTTGTGGAATATATATTACCCTTTAATTACTTATATATTGTTGTGACCCTTCAAGTGCAAAACTAGTAAGAAACCTCATAATTCTGTTCGGCTCTTTTATTACAGTCAAACTTGGTATGGCGGGCTTCAGCATGGGTGCAGCAACAGCCCTTTACTCCGCAACCTGCTTTGCTCAAGGAAGATATGGGAACGGCATTCCCTTCCCAATTAACATAAGTGCTGTCGTTGCTCTCAGTGGTTGGCTTCCATGTTCCAGGTCTGCAGCACTCTTAAAGCTAGCAGAAAAGGAAAACAGAAAATGTAGCCTTAAAGCTACGCCAGTACTAATTCTGCGCCATTCTTTAACTGATCCAGGACTCTCAAGAGCAAACTAGAAGCATCACGGGAAGCTTTAAGGCGGGCTGCATCGTTGCCGATCTTGATGTGCCATGGAAGAGGTAATATAACTTGGATCAGCAGAGTAGAACTCTTCCCTTTCTACAAAGATAAATATGTGACAGTAACCATTATACATCCCAAAACAATGATCAACCCGAGAATGATAAGCTCTAACCAAAGCAATATAGTGGGACAGTGTGGAAGAGACACTTAGTCGAATATATGATGAGCACAACGATATTTTTTGGTGTGCATCCACTCTCCGAAGGTTGTTTGGAAGTTTCATTACCGCATCTCAATCTAGTACGTACGTACACTAGTTGTTCTGGTATTAGCTCAACACACACACCGGTTGATTCGGTACTAGCTAGCTCACCACATGCATACATGGTCTAAGAAGGGCAATCACACGTGTTCAAGAGTGCAAACACCAACACCGCACACACACTATAAAGAACACACATAATAAATAATATAGAATAAACATACATAACAACCACACATGCTTATGTGTATCCAATAATGTTTTTTTTATTTAAACAGAGTCCTGTCATGGGTCAATCCTGAATCCAGAAATTCTGTCCATATGATAGAAACCTGGGTCTCCCTCCATTTGAATCCAAAATCTCGTTTTCCCCTCTTGCAGGGGATGAAGTGGTTCTGTACAAGCATGGAGAAAAGTCTGCTGAGGCCCTGACCTCAGCTGGCTTCCGAAATCTCATATTCAGAGCCTACAGCGGGTATCTGATTGTTTTCCTTCTAGAATGGCCTCCTCCCTTTCAGCTAATTAACTTCGCTGTTTCGCCATCCTTTGCTTACACTGTGTCGTTGCTGTTTGGAATCATGCAGGCTCGGCCACTACACAGTCCCACATGAGATGTACGACGTCTGCAAGTGGCTCACAGCAAGCTTGGGACTTGAAGGGTCACGGGCTTAGCTACTGGCATCATCCTTTTAGTTCTTGGAATAACACTGTTGGGGAAAGCATCAGATGCGAGATGTTCGTATCCGTGTAGTTACTACCTTGGCACAAGAGTTCTGGTTTGTATGTGGAAGAGAGATATATATGTATGAGAGTAGTATGGGGATGCTGTATGTATCCAGCTAGCTGCATGCTTTTGGATTTCTTTGCCTTTATATATGATGAGAGTACTGTGCCTTTTTTTAAACAGCCCCAGCAACCGCGCCACCCCCCCCCCCCCTCCCACCCCATCCCTTCGTTGTGAGATCATGGCAATGGTATTGGAATTTGGAACATGAATAATAATACAACTTATTCCTGTTGGGGATCTGATGCATGCACGTGGAATTCCTGGGCCTGGTGTTTATGTGATGAGTGCAGTTCTTCTCAGTACGTAAGAGCATCGGATTCAGTGAGTGTTAGAGAGAAAAGTACGAAAAGTGGTGGGACAGTTTGTATGTTACGAAAAAAAACTTAAATTAAAATGTAAAAAAAAAAATTAGAGAAATGTTTTTTCCATACTTTTTCTCTAATAATTACTAAATCGGATCTTTCTATATACCGAGAGAATTCGAACTCTTATGTGATGACTGTATCTCCTAGTTTGAGTTCAAGACTCAAGTTCCTAACTTTCTCTGTAACAGTAGTAAAAAAGTTTCCACGTGCATCCTGAAGTGCACTCGATCCACCCCTTACATTAATGTTGCGCTGTGACGTTATGATGCCAACTGGGTGGCGGGCCCTCTTGCACATCTTCCATTTAATCTTTTACCGGTTCCTAGAGGTTTAGCCGAAATTAATGAGGATGTTGGCAAATATATTGCAAAGAGCTGCAGGTGAGAAGTCTTGGAGGGAAAAACCTTGAGCTAAGTAAGCCCAGCACATTGTTTCAAAGGTTTTTTTACATATATATTTCTGTACAGGCCTTTAAAATATGTTTAGAATATTTTTTTATAATTTGTTTTAATAGTTGTTAAATTTTCTTTGGACAATTTTATCTTAAATAAAAATTTGATTTTCTTTCTCTCTCTCCAATGCCCCACCGTCTAGAGACACTCGCCACCCAACCACACTGTGATCTTCACCCACGGCAGTGGCGGTGTAAGCGACATTGCCGCAAACTTCTATAGCACCAACGCACAAGGCAACCTAAGACCCTACTAGCAATGACATTGGATTACATGCGAGAGAAATAGAAAGAGAGTTACGTGAGATAGAGAGAGGGGAAGAGAGAGGGATACAAGTGAGGGGAGGGTGATATCAGAGCGGGGATCCCCCCTCATTGAATTTTGTGTGTGTGTGTGTGTGTGTGTGTGTGAGAGAGAGAGAGAGAGAGAAGAGAGAGAGAGAGAAGAGCAGGTGAGAGGGCATGGGGGGTACTAGAACGGGATCTCCCCCTCTAGCGTTGGACTCTTATATGTGTGAGCGAGTGACAGGGACAAATAGAGAGAGAAGTGTGTGAGAGAGGGGGGGAGGGAGGGCTGCGAGTGTGGGTGTGGGGACGGGGCTAGAGGGGGAGATCTCCTTCGGAGCTGAACCATGTAATGTGTGTGTGTGTGTGAGAGAGAGAGAGAGAGAGTAACGCGAGTGTGGGGGACGGACGGGAGATCCCCTCCCCCCGCCAAGACTCTATGGGTGTGTGCATTTAAGGAGAAAGATAAGGGGGGAGAGAGAGAGGGCTGGAGGGAGAGGTGTAGGCATAGGGAGGAGTGGGCTCTAGAGTGTGTGTGTGTGTGTGTGTGTGTGTGTGTGTGTGTGTGTGTTGTGTGGTGTGTGTGGTGTGTGTGGTGTGGTGTGTGTGTGAGAGAGAGAGAGAGAGAGAGAGAGACCCCCACCAAATTATGAGAGAAATAGAGACAATTAGGAGAGAGAGAGAGAGGAGACACCCCCACCAAATTATGTGAGAGAAATAGAGACAAATTAAGGTGTGCACATGTGTGTATGTGGGAGAGAGAGAGAGAGAGGTGGGCATGGATTAAAAAGTATTTTAATAACTAACATAAGTTATATTAAGAATAAAAAGATACAGTTAGGATAAATGAATGTTAAACATCAATAACACTATTCTACTCTTAGATAGAGATAAAAATTATACACCTTGTTATAAAGTAGGTACGGCAGGAGTGGAGGTCATCTCATTGTTTGTCTACTGCCCATTGTATGGGAGTCCGTGCATGAGATATTTAGTACACTATTGTCAAAGTCTCATTTAATAATAAAAAATAAGATTATCGAAGTAAAATTATGACTAAAGACTCATTGTTTGTCTACTGCCCATTATATGGGAGTCCGTGCATGAGATATTTAGTACACCATTGTCAAAGTCTCATTTACTAAAAAAAAATAAGATTATCGAAGTAAAATTGTGACTAAAGAATGATAAGCTATACCCGAGTATCCATCCCCCAATATAATTTATCCGGTTATTAAAGTAAAATGGCCCTGTAGGGATGAGGTGACATCATAAGGAAGAGGATAGAGAGATACTCCGCGGATATTATGAACATTTTCTGCATCTTTTAATCACAC
Organism: Colocasia esculenta; assembly: GCA_014218235.1. Taxonomy (NCBI): domain Eukaryota; kingdom Viridiplantae; phylum Streptophyta; class Magnoliopsida; order Alismatales; family Araceae; genus Colocasia; species Colocasia esculenta. The sequence goes on along the minus strand of CM024754.1, from coordinate 8,308,437 downwards.
CGTACACCTTCATCGCCCATTTATCACGGAATGTAATGGCAAAAATTTTCATGCAAATATATTCACCTAACATGGTTTCTGATGATTGCAAATTTAAGGCTAAATTTCATCCATTTATGTTTTTAAAACCTTTGTTTTAAAGAATCGAAATGTTTAGTGCGAGGGTAATAAATATGGTGTACATTGTTTGACAAATAATTATATTGATTAAGAGATAGAGAGAGAGAAATTTTGTCAATTTTTTATAAATAGAATTACTTGTCAAATAATTCATATCATTTTTATTACCCTCTTTAAAAGTTACTAAATATTTCTATTTGATTGTTAACCACTCGTATGAATATTAAAACAAGGGTTACCATTCTTGTTTCCCTCGTCCATGGCAACAAAATTGCCTCATGAGAAATGCCTCGTGCATCACATGACCTGGATTGAGCCTTTCAATGAGCCATTCTCTATGTGTATTTATTGTGCTCAAACATATTTATTACGGTATTTAATACACGTCCAATGCAACATATATATCTCTTGGAGAGCATCCACGTCGTCAGAGGATCCTTAATCTCTGAAGAGCATGCATGATCAAGATTCAAGATAAAGCATATGCAATCTCCGAAAAAAATTGAAGTCTTCAGGAGAGCATCCTCAACCTCTGGAGAGCATGCATGATCAGAGTTCAAGATAAAACATTTACATCTCCTAAGAAGCATATGCATCTCATAAGGAGCATATACAATCTCTGAAAAATATTCACGTACTCAAAAGAGCATCCACATCTTCAAAGGAGCATAAAAAACTAGACGTGCATTAAATGCACCCAACCTGAGCGCAATAAATACACTTGAACATAATAAATACACACAGAGAGTGGTTATGACTAAGTGAGGCTCATCTATTGAACGGCTCAATCTAGGTCATGCTACTTGTACCCCAAGCAATGTAGCAAGCATTTCTCTTGCCTCGTATACACGCAAGGGATGGCGGACAAACTGCCACCTTTAATGGGCCACACATCACCAGTTTGGAATTGGGCCGTAGGTGAGAGTCAGACAGGCGAGGACCGCCCAAGAACATCATATAGACCGACTCATTGGGCTACTCCAAAAAGACTTGGATTTGGCAACAGAACTACGAACTCTTAGCTGCGAAGAACTTCGAGCCAATTAGTAATCAAAGATCGGGTAAGGTTGAAGAGACGGAATGCCCGCTAAAACTAAAAATCCATTAGTTCAGAAAGAATGGGCCGAACGGACGCCATGAAAATTGGGCCAAATGTGCTGGACCGCGTACTCACAGGGTCTAACATCAATGATCACAACAGCCGCATCACAGATCAGGAGAAATGGCATCACAGACCAAGAGAAGAAGCTGAGTTTTATTTTGAACAGATCAGGAGAAATGGCATCACAGACCAAGAGAAGAAGCTGAGTTTTATTTTGAACAGATCAGTTCGATAAGTTTAACTTCTACCTCATTCTTGGCTGCGAACTTGTTCCCCACAAAAGAAAAAGACACAGGATAACCATGGTCTGGGACAACCAGAGAAGGGCATTACCCCATGTCTGTCACCAGAGAAACGCTTTGTACCCGAGCCAAATGCCTGGACACTTGTACCCGTAGATACAAAAGCGGGTGGACAGCGAGGTCCACCCGCTTGTCTGCAACTGGGTGCCCGGGTATGAATCGTTTCTCCTGTCAGAATCTCAAATCCAGACTTTTGAAGAGACTGAAGGGAAAGAATAATTCATCCACTCCACTCTGGAGACAAATGTGGCGGCAGAAACATGATGGTGAAAAGCAAATGCGAGGGCTAACCAGTTACAGGATGTTTTTGATGGATCAAGTACACCAAGAAAACTCTGAGCCGTGGGACTAAAATTGATGGAAGCACTTCCAGAGCATGCTGCAATGTGCAATGCTAATCCATTCATTTGGAAATGAGTCATGAGTTCAGTTTTTTCCCTTTTTTTGGGGTTTCTCTTAAAGCTAATGAATAGTAATGAACATTACAGGAGTCATCCATCCACATCATTTATCATGCCATTGAGCTACGAGAAAGGTCAATCATAATCAATTGTATATTCGTACCTGCGAAAACTCCCCAGCCTCCTCCAGTAGCCCCCCGACTGGCAGAAAAAAAGTGAGGGATGTAGAACCACTGCTGTGAAGAGATCGATATATGAAATTTGGTAGGGGGTAAGAGAATTTCCGGCTTCTGGTACATGAATATTTCTCCCAGTGATTCTTTCTCCTGTCCATGAAAGAAAGGTGAGCACTTCGAGAACCAGAAGACCCCTAGTAAAGGTCACTCTTGGGAATGGATCATACGCATTTCATGTCCCATGCCCTGTCATATTATTACCATATGGAGTAAGAGAGGGAAATGATGGCACAGACTTTAATATAAACTTGCGGCTTCTCATACTAGTTGAGGAGCTTGTCTTTATCTCATGCACTTGCTTGTGTGGAGGAGAGACTCTCTTCTTATTTGGAGAATTCATCTTCGGTGCTTTGCCAGGCACACAAGCATCTCTTAGAATATCTGGTGTATCATCTTCAAGTGCATTTAGTGGCTCACTGTCTGAACAAGATTCCAATGAAAGCCTACTTTCACCAAAGTGAGGCATAGGTGTGATGGGCGAATTGTGCCATAGCAGGGAACCAACTGATACACGACCACTTCCTTGAAATATTGGTGCTTGCAGACAATGCTTTCTCTCTGTTGGTTCACTAGGTGAAGAGCTTGACAGCAGTCTAAGATTGCACCTCTCTGCCAATCTCTCCCATTTGGGTAATGACGGGTCAACTCCATCTGCATCATGAACTTCCAGTTCCTTGCTGTGGAGACACTGCCCTGAATTTCCTTCTCTCGCTTTCACGAGTCTATTTGTATCTCCTGAATTAGTGAGAGTGCCTTGGGATGTCCCATGAGGGAAAATAGCAGCAGCAGAAGATTCAGGTGATGAGAGATACCTTCTTGCAGCATAGTGGGTTTTGGACACATTTCCACCATTACTGATACAATGAACAAACAGAAGAACTAAATATATCTGATAAATATACATCATTAAAGCAACCTCATGTATGGAAGCTTACTTGGAGTCCTGTAATGGTGTGAAGGGAGAGAGGTGTCCAAGGAGTTTGTCACTGTTCAGCTTTTCACCCCTGATGTCCACCACATCCGTACAATCAGGTGGATTGTTTTTGCATCTTTCATCCTTGATTTTTACATGCTCAGTTTCAACAACCTCAACACCTGTAAGACAGCAGATTTTTATTTATTTTTCTGATACATTGTAAAACAGAAGATTACTTTGTTCAGGTCAAAGAGAAGCAAAAAGCAAATGATACCAAATTGGACCAAGATCAGAAATTAAAGGTGATGACTGAAGTTGTCTAACTGGTAATCATATGTTATGTGATTCAGATTATGTCAATCAAAGAAATGGGTCATCATGCCTCTTCATCAACACCTCAAAATTGGTAAATATCTTAAAATTGAGTATTTGATAGTTCAGGGGATCTCGAATGTCAAATAATGTTTCCACATTCCAAGAGATATAAGGTGCTAATACAAAGATAGATCTTCTAAGCCACGAGAATGTCCTTGCATTTGTTGATCAAGGACGAGAGAAAATTAGAATTCAAAATTATTTCTGATTGAAGGAGCACTATTTTTTTACCCTATGGTTCGAGATATAAAATAAACAATTCTAAAAGTACACTTTAACAATTTTATTTGAATACTACCCTATTGACATCATCCTTATAAAATTCTTTGAAAATTCCTTGTAAATCTGCAACTGGTGAGAGTTGAACCCTTGACATCTTCCTAGTGTACATGGAGGACTACCACTAAGCCACTCCTTGAGAACACAATTTTAAAAATACACAGAAGTCAATTGAAGATCGATTACCCAATATGTCCAAAGCGAAATCTGTCAGGGTAGAAGCATTTCTAGAATTCTATGAACAAAAGAGGTCAAGGTAAACCAGATTTGGAACTGGTTCCAGATCTAGTCTTGTTCAGGACTGGAGATGCCCATTTGTCTAACTGAATCAGTTTAGAACAGTTCCACTAAAGAAATGTAATAAATTTCATAAATTGATATGCAACAGGTAAGAAACAAGATCAATGAGAAAATAAGTCTGATAAATAAAACCATCATTGATAATTTACAAGCACCCGGTCCCCGTGTTTTATTACTATTTTGAGCTGGTCTGACCCATATACCAGCGAACTGCATGGGGTCATGCCCCCACATTTTCGCGGGAAATTCACTTTCCAATTATTTTTCACATCCTTTGCCAACATGGTGAAAAGGTTAGTTGAATTTTCACAATGGCTTGCAAACACAAGGAACTGGTAATTGGAGTTTTATTTCCCAGATTCTGAGGATATTCCCTATTTCCCTAGTGTTTTATTTCCCCACCTTCCTCTGGGAAATATTACTGGGGAAACATATCCTGTGATTCTTCATTCGCAGGAAATTTATGGATTGCAAATTCCCCCAAGGTAGCTCAACCTGATTCTGGTCCAGATTGGATTGCAAATTCCCCCAAGGGCGGGCCTAGAAGCAACGGTGAGATTGCCCCTGCATGACTTGAAGGTCGTGGTTCGAAATCAGAAACAGCCTCTTAACTTGTCAAGGTAAGGCTGCGTACATCGTCCCTTCCCTAGCATGGAAGGCAGAATCGGCCAATCCGGATCGAGATTGGCCGATTCCGGATCGGATTGGCCATGGCCCCGGGGGTAACTCGTTAAATGTAATAAAATCCTGGCAGGATCGGCCAAGATCGTTTGGAAGCGGTCTGGATCGGCCGATTCATACCTTATTTACCTAAACATCATTTAAGTGAATGTTTATATTTGTAGTTTCATATACTTAAGATATTATATGTAAATAACGAAATACTCTTCATTTCAATCCAATAAAAATATAAAAAAATCATCTCTTACTAATAAAAAGTCAACTCTTCCAACTAAAAAGAAATCACGATTTTGTTGATCCCATCAAAATACCAACTTTCTAATCCCACATAATTTGGCATAACTAAAAATTTCATAATTCAAATAAATCACATGAAATACAAAAAATCTAAAGTCCGGTGAAATAAATCAAACATATACTTGACTTCTCAAAGGGACTCACTCTCTTACTGACAGCAGACTAAGTATTGTCAATAAAAGAACGAGTTCCTTGGAGAAGTCACATATATGTTTGACTTATTTCACCGAACATTGAATTTTTAATATTCCATGTGATTTATTTGAATTATGAAATTTTTAGTTAGGCCAAATTATGAGGTATTAAAAAGTCATCATTTTGATGAGATCACAAAAATCACAATTTTCTTCTTAGATGGAAGAGTTGACTTTTTATTAATAAAAGATATGATTTTTTTATTTTTTTTATTAGATTCAAATGAGGAGTACTTCCATATTTACATATAATATCTTAAGTAAATGAAACTACAAATGTTTAGGTAAATAAGGTATCATAATTGACATTGCTCTGTATTCTAATGTTAGTTGGTTGTACGTGATTTTTACAAAAAAAATGTGAAGTTCTTGAACTTACTGATTTTTTACATTTTTCCTAATTTTTTCAACATTTTAAAAATAAAATTATTATTTTTAATCTGGCCAATCCAACATCGGCTAAATTCCTTGAGGATCAGCCGATCCGATCCCAATCCGGATCGGCCCAGACCGATATAGGGGTCCGATCCGATCCTGCCTTCTATTCTATGTTCCCCAGACCCAATGTAGCAGGAGCCTTGTGCACCGGGTACGCCCTTATTGGCTGCTTTCTAAAACCAAGAAAGAGATGGAGAGAGTGATTCGGGGAAAATATGTGTGAAACATGAAAATGAATCTCCACATGTGCTGTTCTGGTGACATTAGAGTACATATTCCAACCTAAAAAAAAAACAAATAAGCTATGTTATCAAAGGCGATTGAGGCGATCACCTAAGCCATGAGGCGAGGCGACCTCAGATCGCCTCGCCCCGGCCCATTTTGCCTCGGCAATTTCAAGCCACTAATTTCGCCTTTTTTGCCCTTGTCCAGCCCATAGATTGGCCCATAAAGAGGCCCACTTGGCCTATTTATTTACTTGCAATTTAGTTTCATAAATTTTAGTTACTTTACGTATACAAATTAATAGATTTAGTAAGTCATACAATAATTTGACATATATGAATGATTAATTTTATGAATATACTATTCCATGCACATATTTAGTGATATTTATAGATATATTCATATTGTTTAACATATATATTATTTTATAATATATCGCCTCAATCGCCTAGGCCTTTGAGATTGAAGCGGCCCCTTGATCGCCTCAGTAGCCTCTCGCCTCCGACTACATAGCAAACAAGTCAAATATTTTACATGCATGTGAAGGGAAAAAGCAAATCTGAAAAAACATGCCAAAAGAAACAAGCAACAATGAGTAGGTCATTATGTGGCTATGGAAAACACATATTGCTGAAGTTCTTTTCCGAAATGACTTCAGAGTTCTACTAAGGCTTCCATGCTTATTACACCTTCCACGAAGGAAAATTGAAATTAACAAAAGACTATATTGATGGAACAAACAGCATCAATGCACAAATGCCTACCCTGGTCCTTCGAAATAATCAAAAGTTTCAAATGTATGTACATCCCTTACGCACAACCATATCATAGTAAATGCATCTGGCTTTCTTGTTAGCCATCTTGTTCCATTATAATTAATTTCTTCCCAGAAGTTGAGGTAATGCTCCAGCCAGGATGCAGTTAACCAGTAGCACATGCTCTATGTGTGATCAAAATCCAAGCCAGAAAGAGATAGAAACCAATAGGATTGCCAATGAGATGAACTGAAAGAAACAATGCTCTATTTGGGGTACAAGACTACTAGTTTCAAATGGGGTGAAACCTAAGATTGACATAACATAGACAGGTTCATCAAGGACTAACTCGTACAACAAAGAGGTCTTACAATTCCCCCTGCTTCCTTGACTAGGCAGCAAAAAGGATAAAGTGCAAAGTCAATCTGATTGAAAGCACATAATCGATTAGTTTGCTTTCTACCTTGTTCATCTTCTTGAAATAGAAAAGCAGTTCTCTACCCGTCCACTACTCAATCTCCAAGTTGTATTTGTTGAAATTAAGAAAAGTATATCAAGTACAAAGAAGAGTGTTCGTAATATCCTCATGCAACATTAACCAAGCTAAGATTAACACACCTAACATGGTGTATCACACATAAAACACAGTGACTGGATTGGCATGCTGATGGGTCACTTAAGCTATGAGAATAACCCCAGAAGGATCTTGGGGGTTGCAAAGCAACTCTTAAATACTTGTAAAAATCACCAGATGTCATTGTCAAAGTTGATGTTATTGGCAAAACAATCAAAGACCCAGATTGAGGATTTGTACTTTGCCAATGGGATTTAGATGTTTCAATGGGAAGATCAGGGTTTAGCACCAAAATAATCCAGAAAACTTGTTATGTTTTGAGAAAACCCACTTCAATAGGCAACATACTGGAAATACTGAGAAGATGGCTTGACCAGAATGCACAACAGACGCCGCTTTCTTACCCAAAAACAAGCAATTGAATAACTGACAAGATTTTCATGAATACATACAGTGATTTAAAAGTCAGCCCAACTAGTCGAGTTGGGTCCATTTGTCAGCCACAGATTCTCTCTTTTTCTTGCTTTTTGGAAGCCTCGTCTGTGGAAAAGTCTTTTGTACCCCTATTTAAGTTGCCATATATAGGGTTTGTGTTACCACCTTTTTGCCAACTCTTTCCTCCAATAGGCACCCGCACCATGTTATGTAAAGCCAGAAGGAGACCCTTCCTCTTCCATACACGAACAGGACTCACATTTTTCTACTCTCATTTATGGACATTGATGAGTCCGATTTTATCAATTTTATGATGTTTTATCTTGGATGTCAGGGATTAGGATTTAAGACTCACATTAGTTAAATGATATTTTTCAGCAATACCAACTCATTGTTAAATGATTACTTCTGAAATAGTTCATATTAGTAAATCAGGTTTTTGTTCTTCATTGCCTTGCACTCTTGTATCAGCTCATAATGCATATAACATTGATGTTCTACCATTTGAGCTATCAATATGTCTTCTAAGTCAGTCTTTTTAATTCAATCAGATTTCCTTGTGTTATATATTTAGATATGAGAGGCATATAACCTCAACACTAACAATCAACAAGAGTCATGCATTAAAAAAGGAAAAAAAATCCTGAAAAAATAACTGACTTGGACTTGAGGCATCCACCTCACCAACTAATCAGTTCAACTAGTTAGGGCTGTTCATGGGTCAGTTTGCTCCAGTTCAGTTAATTTTTGAGACAACCCGAACTGACCCAAAATACTGCAGCAACCAGAACCCGACTGAATGGTCCAAACCAACCACTCACATGACCTGAAATGAACTGAAACGAAGAACTTTGTTTGGTTCGGTTCATTATTTCAGGTTAGGGCTTTGTTGGCTCTTTTAGGCCGGGATGGGTGATGATAGAAAGAAAGGAGAAGGCCGCCGTGACCACACTGCTGCAGCGCCGCCCAGTCGATTTAGTCCCCGTTGGACCACACCACCACTGCTGCTGGGATCACGTTACTGTCAAGACCCTGCAGCTGCTGCCGTGATTATGTCTGCGACCGCCAATTGAGACATGCCAATCGCAGGTCCGCTGCCCCTGATGTTGCCTCTAGAGCTATTCAAATTTTGGTCCAACCCGAAGAACCAAATCGAACAGACCGGTTCGGGTCGGTTTGGTTCGGTTTCAAGACTCCCACGGTTCAGTTCAGTTTCACATTGTGAAACCGAAATGAACCGAATATATATATATATATATAATAATAATACATAACTTCACAATGGCGCCTGTAGCGCAGTTGGATAAGACACGAACCTCCAAAGGAGGTCGCCAGTTCAAACCTCGCGACCGCCTTAGAAATCTGCATTTTTCCTTTTTTCAGTTTAAACAGAAACCGAACTGGTTCGGTTCAGTTTGCCTGGGGGGGTCGGTTTATTTCGGGTTAAATAAAAAGAGGGGTGAACCGGGCCGAACCGACCCGTGTTCACCCCTAGTTGCCCCAAGTAGGTCGCTGCCCCATTGCCCCCCACCCTTGATGCTATTCCAGGCTCAGCCAATTACTAGGAGAAGAGGTTGAATGGGGGGGGGGTCTGCTATAGCAGAAGAGAAAGAGAATAGAGGTATGGGAGTGCAGTGGGGGGCTGCTATGGGAAAGAGAGAGAACGGATGTGGGGGTGGTGGGTATGGCCATGAACATCACCAGGCCCTACTCACATGTCAGATCTTCAAAGTTGTCAACTGTGCATCTCCAGGGGAAGATGGCAGCACCAACATCTCCAAGGTTGTTGGTTTTGATCGGGTTCTCAGATAAGAAGGTGGCTGCTCTTTGAGGGGGAGGCGGGCCACTCATCAAAGGGAAGGGGACACTGCTCAAAGGGGAGGGGCGAGTCTCACCTGTCCTTGTTCGTGAGATCTGGTTGCAAGAGGTGAGAAAAGCAGCCGCCACACAAGGCCAAGGGTTGGGGCAAGGTTTGCCATATCGGATCTCGGTTTCATCTCGGGAGGGTCAAAGAGAAGAGATCTCGGAGATCAGGATAACATAAAAATGTGGATCACATAGATTCACATAAATAATTCCTTAAGGAACATAGAAAATTGCATACATTCTCAAGTCTCAACCATGGATGACATAGGTTCACATATATCATACAACAAGAGTGTGGGAATTGGGATTCGAGATGTGCATTTTCATTTTTCTCTCCGTAAGATTTTACTTTAAGCATAAAAACATTTAATTCATGACATGGGAACCCTGAACCATGACAAATATCTTATTTATCTGCACAGTGGACCATGACTAAGACTTAGTTGCTGTCAATAGGAGAGTGGCTCCTTGGAGAAGTCATATGCACGTTTGACTTTTTTCACCGGACTTTTGATTTTTAGTGTTTTATTAAGTTTATTTGAATTATGAAATTTTTAGATAGGTCAAATTATGAAGGATTATAAAGACGATATTTTGATGGAATTATCAAAATCGCGATTTTCTCTTAGATGAAAGAGTTGACTTTTTATTGGTAAGAGATATAATTTTTTTGATATTTTTAGTGGATTCAAATAGGGGTACTTCTTTATTTACATGTACTATCTTAAGTAAATGTTATTTATTAAATGATATTTAGGTAAATAAGGGGATCCTGACAGCCTTGCCTAAGGAGGATCCTAACCCTGACTACTCATCTTGGCCTTCTCGTTTTTCGAGAAGGAGCCAAGACTGAAATTCTCGCGAGAACTTACGAGATTGCTTACCATGGGTTGGGGTTTTTTTTATTTGAAGAGAGAGTTGGTGGACATTTATATATTGGTTTCTCAGTTTGGGTCAGGTTCCCAACTAAGAAGACCGAACCAACCCATATCAGATTCATTCGGTTCGGGTTAGTAACCCAAATTCCAAAACCTGAGAATTTCGGTTCAGGTAGGTTCAGGTTTTCGGGTTGACCCGGAATATGAACACCCTACGATTAGTTGGGGGTCATCCGACTCAGACTGGTTGGTCCTTTCTAAAACACCTATACATAATTTTTGAAATTTTGATCATTACATGCAGAAGCCCTCTCTCCAATCAAAATATGTGAGATCATCGCAAATCACAATAGGCAGACTTTGTCAACAAATCAACAGACATTTTAGTCATTTTTATTATAATTTGAATAAATCCAATATCCCAACAACAGAAAAATGGGGCAATAAATGTCATTTTTCCTTCTAGATTATTAAATGTGGTTGCTTTCTTAGCGTTCTCATTGTATATGAAGAGATCTAGAAATAATTTAATACTTTAACCCCTAATAGTCACCTTTCAAGCTCATATTCAATCCTCCAAAAGATATAGGTCCATGCTCAAGAATGAGAATAGGACAAGGTACTCTTGTAGTGAAACTGAAAAACTATATGCTAGAAGAAATATGTACCATCTTTCTTGCCATAACTATTTTTACATCCTTCGCAACGGCATCCAAAAGAACACCCAACTTTGGCCTTCAAGACAGTTGTGCGCAGAATAAATATGATGAGCAAAAATCAATTAGAAATAAATGCAGAAGAATTATTCAAATAAATGAAAGAAACCTGAAAGCATTCACAATATTTCTTCAGACATTGAGATCTCTTGCAGTTACATCCTCGTTTGTGCCTGGCAGATGTTGGATTTATACCCTTATTGTCCTCCTGCATAGTGAGCACAAGGCCATGACCATGTTTCACAAAGCCAAGTAAAGGGTTTGTTAACTGGTGAACGTGCTAAAGGGACACTTACACCGCTGGTCTGTGTAACTTCAGCAGCACGCACTACAACTTTAGGAGCAAATGCAAGTGGATTGCGACTCTCTATCTGTTGCCGGGTTTCAAGAACTGTGTCTTCATATTCTGGCCTGTTCAAACACCCTTGGCATGCACAAGCATCAGCACAATATACTCCGGCAGCAAAACAGTCACAATACCTGAAAGAAGAATAAATCAATAAGCAAAATGGCAACCGGAATTGAAGATATTTGAAACACAAAAAGGAAGTTACAATTTCAAGCATTTCGACTTCTTGCAATTGCATCTTTTGCAGCCACCATCCTCGGATGCTTTTTTCCTGCATATCAGTGTAAGAAGCAGAATTGAAGAAGTGATACAGACAACAAACTGCACAAATTACGTGAAAACTTCTCACCTCTTCTTCCTGGGGCTTGTTTCACTTAGCTCTTCTGATTCACAAGCATCTTCTGCAGAGAGCAATTTCACATTACAAGGAGCAATACAGCAATCAAGAAACTCCGACTGCACAGTGCTTTTCAATGGATTTGGATTCACATGTGAAAGAGGACCAGAAGAGGAACTCAGTACCGCCATTGCCTGATTCCCTTGTTGATCATTGTCAATGTTTCCCGAAGCATTAACCAAACAGTGGGAATCTACACCAAACTTAGCTGAAACATCTTCAATTGAAGACAGAGAAGCTAAGCAAATTTTTGAATCACTTATTATCCTCTGATGACTACTACAACAAAGTTCTATCTCCCCACCGGCACTCAAATTATCCTTTTCCAAGTCCATCTCTGACTGCACATTTACATGAACATTCATTGCCACAACGTTTACAACACTGTTTAGATGCAAGCCAATTCCAGATGGCCTTGGAACTGTAGAAACCAAGGAGCTCCTGTCTTTCTAATGGATCTACCAATTTCCATGTGTGGTTGAGATTTCTGATTCAGATGTGATGATGACCTGGACAAAGCATGCCCAGAGAGGGTGACTGATTGAGAAGCTTCCATTATCTTAGCTGATTCAGCATGGGATGAATTTAAATTTTCCAGGCTGGAAGGACCTGAATCAAATTCAAGGCGCTTGCACATAGCACGTTGATACTGACATCCGTCCTACATAATTAAGGTATCATGTTACAGCTTCAGAAGAAAGTTAAGATTCATATCAATGCTCTACATACATGGATATTAAACAACTATACAGAAAGTCAAATACAACAGCACTCCAAAGTTCCAGAACTCCATAGAACTAAAATAACCATGAGGTTTGAATACAGCACAAACCATGTAAGTATGAAAACGGATTTTAAAATCACAGCTGAGACATTTCTGTTTTAACAACAAAAGCAAGAAATGAAGAAAGAACCCAATATTAAGTATTAACTACATAGGGATGCATCTAGGTGCATGACTTCAAACTCCCCCCCCCCCAAAAAAAAGGGTTTTGCATTACGAAAATTGAAAGAAAAATATTCATAAATAAAATAAATTGGAAACACTGTATGGGCTACAGCATATTGTAATAATTTTGCTACAATTCTTTTGATTATTTTGTCAAGGACAGGATGATGGTAGAGAGGAGGAATATCAAGACATACTGATCGTAGCTTTGATGAAAAACCTCCTCGCCCATAGGAGATTACATTTTCAGCAGATGTATTACATGAAGCTCCACAAATGTCATGTTGATTGTTATCTAGAGGAACAACCTTTACTGATTCAGCCTGCATGTTAGGAGTATGGTCCAATTCCAATCCTATTCGAGAGTGGTCCAGAGGAAAGTTAATCTTTTCCTCTCTTTGTCCCTGAGTGTCACCTTCCCCACTCTTTGGCACCATATAAGATTCATCATTTGCATTCTGGTCCAAGGAGTTCTGATAACCAGGCAAATCAGCAATGATTTCTTCATGTTTATCAACCTTCTTGAGATCATTAGCCCTAAGGAATTGTGGTTCAGAACATTGATTGAGTGATCTTTCATCAATCATATGGTCTTCATCAGCAACACTGATAGACGGATTATTTTTAACCGATGAATCCTCTGTGAGTCTTTCTTGAGCTTTGCTTCTACCTTCCTTCATATTTTTGTTGTGAGGATTAGGGTTTGAAGTTGTCTTCTTACTGATGTTATTTCCAGTTTCTGCATCTTGCAATAGATCACAAGCTGATGTGTGAGCTGAATCAGTAGCATATCTATCTTGTGAATGTTGAGGCAATTGAGCAGCTTGATCTGAACACAAATTGGAAGGACCACAGGAATCAATGGAGTCTTCCATGGGATCAGCCAAAAACTCATCGACACACCCTGAGGGACTACTGCAAGACTGCAATTGTATGGGAAATTCACATTCAGAGTCCTTCATAATGCAAGGAACTGATGCATTTGTCGATAGGCAGCTATTTGATCCAAAAAGAGACATATTTTCTGAGATTTGCTTAATGCTGCCAGCATATTTAAGAGTGAACTTCCCAGACTCAGGAGAAGCATATTGACACCTGCAAAAAAAGGGTAAATTAATTAGAAGTCCCTATCAAATATTTGACTTATTTTCTAGTCCCTGATAGAGTTGTAACCCATTACAATAAGTGTTATCCTTTGTTACAGTATATGTTCAGCCATGTTACAGCAAGGACCTCCCATGTTACAGTCAGGGACTATTAATTAATTTGCCCAAAAAAATAAGAATCACACGCTGTCAAACCTCAAAACAGAAAAGCATTAGAAGACTTGGTAACATTTAACCAATGATACCTTTTCAATAAGTTCCCCCTCCGAATTGGGTTAGCATGAGGCGATGTGAACACAGGTGATGGCGATGGAAAATTAAGCTCTCGAAATGCTGAAGGAGCACAACCATCATTGACAGTCTTTATCGGGGACAAATTGCTAACGTAAGTGAAAAAGGGTGAATCCTACAAAAGTTAACAGAAAAATAAGTAACAAGAAAGCATTGTCAAAGGTACGGCCATATGACACAGGCCAGAAACAAAAAAGCACGAAGCATAAGGAGGACATTGTCAATTAACTTGCGACATCTAAGACCATGAATGTTTCATGTAGATCTGATACTCATAAATGACCGTGGCTGACACAGAATACTTATGGTAAAGATTCATATGTGAGACATGACCCAGAAAGCAGCAATTTTTAGTTATTCTTCATCTCATTTGTGGAAGGATGTAACCCAGAAACTGCATACCAGCAAGTCACCCTATTGCCGTCAATTCTACCGCCCCAAAAGCTTGCTGTAAGCGCCAACAACTCCACCACACAACCTCCTACGTGTTCCGTGGCCGCCACCTCCAGCATAAAAAATGGAGAAAACCCTAAAAAGAAGGCCAACATCTAGCAGTGCCATTACGCCTCAGAAACACAAACGCCGCCCGCCGACAATATCGACGCACGCCAAAGGAAGGGGGAAAAAAAAAAAACCACATGAAAGCCATCTCACACAGAACGGTAGAAAACAAGCGGATCCTTGAGCATCCCACGCCAGACCAGACAGAGAGTGAAGTAAGACAAAGTGGAGACCGTGGGAAATGGCGGACGCAGGAGTCATCCCAAGGAAAGAACGGGAAGAAGAACAGAAATTTAAGAAAGAAAGAAAGAGACAAGGGAAGAAACCTGGACGACAGTGGGGGAGGAGGAGGGGGCGGCGGCGTCAGCGGCGGGGAATGCGGGGCCGGGCTTGGCGCTCTCAGGGGAATCCATGGAGGGAAGCCGGCATCGCAACCCTAGCAGCGGCAGCGGGGCGCCTTCCACGTGCTCATGGGGGTTCTTCCTCCTGCAATGCGGCCGCTGGCGATGATCCAACTGTAGACCATCTCCCTCTCTCTCACTCCTTTTTCCTTCTTTTTTTTCTTCTTCTCTTGAAACAAAGAAACAAATTAAAAAGGTGGTAGGAAAATACCAGAGTGGGGAGCGTAACCTCTTAAATGGCCGTGGGCGGGAACGTCCGAAACTACGGAAAAGCCCATTCGCAGCGGGCCGGCGGTTTGAGCCGGTTTGAGCCGACCGGATGGCGCGGGGTCGGACGGCCGGCCCCTTCAACCCGGACCGTCCCGAAGTTAGTTGGCAACAGGCTTCGGATCCGGGCCGGGCCGGACCGGCAGTGGTTCTTAGACCGCCGAGCTCAAATCAGACCTGAACCAGTGTAAGGGCAAAACAGTGTGGGGGTACATGTCCGGCCTCAAAACCTGAGGCAACTCATAGTGCCGCGGTTCGGTGGCAGCGAGATTTAAAATTATTATTTTAAAATCTAAATTTTTATTTTGAACTCTAAATGTATATTTTTAAGTCTAAGTCACTATTAATAATCTAATCAATATGTTTAAAATCTTAAGAATAATATTTTAGAACATCAAATTTTATTTTTTTAAATTTAATCATTGCCGCATCTAACTTCCGCCCATTGGTCCTCTACTTGGTAGCTTATGCAACGTCTAACTTAACACCACACGGATTGCTATCCAAGTACAACAAGTACATTTGGATAAGTGCAACCAGATTTTGGGGAGTGTTGAGTTGTGCCCAACACAAAAAAATTACCAAATATTCCTTGATTTTTTTTCTTACTTCAATAGATACAAAATGGTATAATTCTTGGGTTCTTGTTTTTTGACTAATGCAAATTCTTAAAAGTGTTGGGTCTCATTTTTCATTAAAGCCAGTCGTAGATCAAGATTTTCGATCTTGCTCTTTCTAAAGACCCATGAGAATTGGAAGACTTCACAAGTTTGCATCAACCTAAACAAAGAACTGGTAATGCGGTAACGATCATGTCCTCATTCTTGCTTAGATAGTCATGAGAATACGCTTTTATGTCGAGTTCTAGGAACATAAAAATGATATGAATATTCATCTCAATGGCGAGTCTTTCAGCATGTCTCTCTCCTTCTACCGAGCACACACACAAGAAAACTTGTGAAACATCCTTCCAATCAAGGATAAGGAGTTAAATAATCTGCCCTTCCAGCAATATCGTGAAGAAGATAGACTGCAGTGATATTGAGTTCAAGTGTTTTATGAGTAAGAGGGGGTCACATTACCACATCATCAACACAAAAAATTTGGAGAACTGAGTCAACAAACCATGATGTGCTATAGATTGGTGGAATTGGGAATGGATTAAATCTCTGATCATTCCACAGTGGAAGAAAAGTTCATCAGGTCTCTTTTGGTGTGGGCGTGGGCGTAATGTCCTTGAGCTTTTCCCCCAGTTCTCCAGACTGCAAAAGACACCATGAGGAACCATAAGAACAAGAGAACAGTTTAGTGCACTTTTATATTACACTTAAGTGCAATATAACTAAACAATAAGTCTATGTGACACTCCTCATGGAGAGTGATAAAATGACAAGCTAATTGTTAGATGCCACATAAATTTATTGTCTAGTCATATTGCACTTAAGTGCAATATAAAAGTGTACTAAATCTTTCTCTAAGAACAAAGTCCGCACATACGATATCGTACAGCTATCGATTAGTACCTGGTGCATGCTGAGGACAATATCTGACCCTCCAATGAACTCTCCCTTAATAAATATCTGGGGAAATGTGGGCCAGTTGCTGGAAAAATGATGACGTAAAGAGTATGAGCAGCAGAGACCATTGAGGAAACGAGAAAGATGGAAGGAAACTAAAAGTTTCCATTTTGCTCTGTAATCTACTAAGCAGGGCTCACGTAGAAGTTTAACAATCTTACAAACTGATAATAGATGTATATTTAAACTTTAAGGTTCGACACTCGATGGGGACCGGTTGCACCATACCCACCGTCCAGCACTGGACAAGGCACCGGACCAGTATTGGTACTCTTCGAGTCCCGCTTTTCAAAGGATGTAACAAAGCCACAAGATTCTTTTATGAAGCGGATGGTATCAAGTGTCATAAATAAGGGAAAAGGGAACATAGCTAATGTCTAGTGTGAAAATAGTGCATGTCTAGCACCCACTTATAACAAAGTCCAGGCACCACAAAAGGATACTTCCCATAAGAATAAATCCAGAAGGAATGGTTATGGCTCCCATCATGTAGCGCGTGGTGGTGCACACCTCTTCCTAAAACAATGCATTTCCCCAAAATAGGTGACCCACCGTCCAATGTACCACACGCAAGAGGCCACTAAGTTAAAAATACTTTTTGATAGGTTAAAATTACTATGTAAGTAATTATCATGACTCCCTGATCATCATCTAAAGACGAGCCATAAAACAGGTAGCAGCTTACTTATCAGTTCTAGTTCCCTACCAGAGCATGTGGTTTCTACAGCGAGGTATAGACCCGATGTCCCCTGGGAGGTGTCAGGGGTTCAAGTCCAAGCATGGATGGCAGTATCAGTTTTGGCCAGGACCGAAACCGAAATGGATCGGCTTCGGTTTCGGGCCAATCGGGCGGACTATAACTCCCCTTATGAGGGGAGTTCGGCTGGTTTTGGCCAGTTTTGGACAATGGTTTCAATATTGGCTAGGTCCAAAACCGATATGTTTTGATTTCAGCCAATATTGTCATCCATAAGTCCAAGCGGGGTGTTTGCTTGTGGCTTGAGCCAATTTTTTGCCCCACAGGTAGGCGGGATGGACATTGGGTGGGGCGGGGCAGGGCAGGGTGTTGGGGGTTCGAGTAAAATAATAAAAAAAGTATAGACCTGGTATTTAAACATTTGAACAATAGATATGATCATATAATATCAAGAGATATCATCATTAGAAGAAGGGAAATAATGAGGCATGAGAAGTAGATCATATTTCACATTCAAGAAACATGGATTAAGGCAAGATGCACCGAAGTATATGCATTGCCAAACAAAAGGAACAACACAAGTGGCAAAGAGCAACTTCTACTGAGTTAATGATATAATTTAGATGGCATGGCAAATTCAAAATCCTGACAAACAGCCTAAAGGCTTATTCAGGCCCCACGGGGAGCTTAATGTAAAACACCAACCAAGAACAAATTACCTAATAGCTTTTATGCTGTCTTTGAGTTCGTGATCTTCAAGAATATTTCTTGCACTGAAAGGAATACCTGTAACAACCACATTAAACTAGAAATGTAGTGCTTCTCTGCAGATAACAAAGGGAAAAGAAGGCAGCTGTACGATAACAAACTAAGTAACAAACTTAAATGCATATGCAAGTTGAATTCTTTAAATGGCAAAAAGGAAAAATAGAAGATCAGCTTGAGGTGATACATTGTTTCGTCATTTACAAAGTAGATGCAAATATGTTCATCGCACTGCCTAGAAATGAGCTTATGAATGCTGGAGAGTATGCTGACCATGATACTAAAGATCCACCAAATGTGTTCAGAACAAGCTGGAACCAGTCTGGTTTCAACGAGGAAACCAGCAGGAACTAACATAACTGACTTTAGAACCAGAACTGAACAAGACCAATCCAGCTCTAGAATCTCATTTTTAAACCTTGGCATGCGGGTCTATGGAAGTACAAACACCATCATCCATAAATTTCACTTCAAGCATTATTAACAGCTTTCAGCCCCAAATTTGATTTGCCTTACCATACTCTTTTAAAACCCTCACTGCTAGTGCACTGAATCCACATCGAGGTGCATCAGGCATTCCTTCATATAAATCATAATTGGGTTGTATTTAATATCCTGCAAAAGGAAACAACGACAGATGCTGAACAGAGTATTCAACATTTTCATTAATAACTGGGTGATGACAGTAAGACAGAGGTTACATCCAAAATGTGACAGAGATGAAAAACTGTAACCTGCTCAACAATGTCCTTTAAGTTGTCACCTTCAAGCTTTCGGGTGGGTTGAAAGTCCTCATGTGTATCAGAATCACTGGTTGTCGTTGAGTATTTCACACATTGTCGGTTGAAAGAATCAAGAGCTATCTGCTCAGAAATGAAAATTTTCTAACTATAAATAATCGCATTTCAAGTATACAGAAAGTGAAATGAGACAAAATTCTGAAAGTGAAATATTTAATTCAACTGAATATCAGTGTCAAAGTTTCCTTTCAACTGTGAAACGGATCTGCATGTGCAGTGTAGGTTTCAAGATTTTCACAATATCAAACATTTTTCCATGTTGTCACTATAAGTCCAATCATTTTCATTCTAGTTTTTGTTTCATGTTATAATCTAAAAATATCTCCAACATATTTACATTTTCTGGAGAAAGTGAACCGCACTACTAGTTTATGTTATATCTTCAATATATTCATATTACTATGTAAAGAAGAGATACTTTTATTGAATTTTCAACAAAAGTTGTTCATCGTTATCATCATCATCAGAGTCTTATCACATTATTTGGGGTCGGCTACATAAATCCTATTCCACCAAAGATTTCTATCAAATGCTATATTCGTATTTAAACCCAAGAAGTCAATGTCCTTCCTAATAACATCGCACCATCTCATTTTGGGCCTACCTAGAGCTGTTTTACTAGCATCCACTAAGATTTGGACCGAGTTAGGATGACGGTGCATGTGTCCAAATCACTTGAGTCTATTTTCTCTCATTCTATTATCAATTAGAGCTATCCTCAAGTCCTCATGGAAGCGCTCATTCCTAATCTTGAAAAATATTCTTTTTTGAGCAATTTTGAATGGTCAACTTGCTCAGTCATCTGATCTGACCATAGTCATCCAGGATGGGGATGCATTTCAACCCATCTTTTGACAAGTAATTTTGACAAACCTAGTGTGAACTGGACGAAACACATGTTGTTGATAGGAATTTCTTGAGAAAAGACAGTATGATATTAATATACAAAACAAGCATTCCGGAACATGCCATCATGCTTCGATGAATTTGAAAACAATGGCAACAATGAAGAAGAACAAAACTGGAAAAATACAGATAGCATTTGACTGCATAAATGAACAATGAGAAAGAGGAGCAGCCAATCTATTTGTTTTCAACAATGACATCAATATTTTGTTTGATAAGAGGGGTAACTTCTATAGCAATCAGATTTCAAATGTGATCGTGGCAAACCATGGAAATCGACAGTAAGAAACTTCCATGTCCTTGTTCATTTGATTTTGAGTACACTAGATGGAGGAAGAGGTCATAATAAAGAAATTAAGATCCAACATGGGAGACAGAATCATGCCATCTTGTGAAAGGTGATGAAATAGGCAAAGAAGTATGTAGGTGGTGAACATGTCACCACCTACATACTTCCATTCTCAAGGAAAGCAGAAGAAATGCCAATAAAAAATTAAGTCACCAGTTGGTTACCGTTGATCTAAAAGCACATGAAGATTCTGAAATGCCTTTCAGTATAATTCTGGATAATGACCTAGCCATGAAACCGATGGATTACCAAGCTGCAGGTTCAAATGAAAAAAGAGAAGCAAGTACTTAGATAAGCTTCAAACGAGAAGTAATAAAAGATGGTAGGAAGCTGGCTACAGAGCAAACAACGTAAGTCCTCTTACACCAACGATCCCAACTCCCAACATCAATTGTCTCTTTCCTCTAAAGACAAATATATTATGGCAACCTAAACACGACGCCAAAACATGACCTTCGATCACGAGGGCCCGCTAAAAGATAAGACCAGATAGTTGGTAGAAACTATGTTTCTGGTTACAATTTAAGCTTCATCTGAATAGAAAACCTCGAAGATTTCCCCCAAACAAGCAAAAGGCTCATACAACCATGAACCAATCATATATGTGCTAGAACTACCGCCATCTTTTTTGAGAACCAGTGGAAACCAATCTTTCAAACAAAAATGGAGCATAATTTCTAGAGACCGAATGAGTCCTTCCACCTTCTCCCATTCTGAGGCTCTCGGACAGCTCTTCCAATCTACGATCAAAGCCCATATCTCCAACCCGGAAAAGATTACCCTCCCCATCCAACCACCTCGCAAAACATACCTCCCCACGGAAACCCCTCACATCCGAACAACCACCCACGGACAGACACAAGAGCGAGAAGCCCGCCTGCCTTCAACTGGGAAACAGGAAATGCGGACCGCAAACGAACCCTAATGCTAAAACGCGAGCACCACAGAATAAGATGTCGAGAACAAGCACGGCGAGCAAACAGGGAACGGGAATGTTTCCGGAGAAAGAGCATCCATGACCAAGTTCTACAGATTACCAGAAGGTCGTCTTCGCAGCAAGAACCAGCAGTCGGAGGAGGAGGACGAGGTAGGCGCGCCGGCTGTTGGGAGCCCCTTGGTCGGCCAACCAAACTCCCCGGACCTGTGCCGAACTCGAGTCCGCCTGACCCGGCCCGAAACCACAATGGGACCCGTTTAAACGGATCCTATAAAATCCTCCGACACACCCCCCCGCCCTCAAACAAAACCCCCTCCGATCCCTGCGAAGCTCCTCACCGCCACCTGCCGGCGCTCTTCCAGGAGGGCCGCCGCCGTCTTGCCGCCGCGGCTCGGTCAGGTGAGTCGTCCGTCCCCTATCTGTCGTTACTGTCGCCATTCTCTCTCCCTCTCTCATCTTCTCCATCCGGCGGGTGAGACCGCGGCAGGCGGCATCCCTGATCTCTGTGTAAGGAGATGCTGCCCCCGTTCTAGCTTCTACTCTGTATGAAATTTTGAACAGTAGAGGACCCCCCCCCCGGTGCTCTCATCCTGTTCCCATTAACTGCTCCCATCCCCAATTCCGCACTTCTATGGGGCAGAGTTTACGGTTTCTGTTAGCTTCATGTCCTCCTTTTTAGAGTTGAAGCGCTTGCCAGAATGATCATTACGATATGTGATGGATTGGCCATGGCTTCTGTTTCGTTGTGTGTTCTGTTTCAGGAAGGATTCGATACGATGGCTACTCTGAGCGGGAAGAAGAAGAGTAAGAAGCGGTCTAACCCTGACCCTGATGGAGATTTGAGCGTAAAGAAGGATGCTGATTCTGGTACTTTTTTTTTATTCTCCTCCACATTGAATTTTGGTGGCGTTTCTTCTGCTTTAACTGATAATTCCTTGATTGCGTACGTCTAGTTTATCACAAATATCTTTACAGAATTATTGTTTTCTCATTCTTCATTTGAATATATATTTTTGCTTATGTTGCTGAACCTACCTTTCCACTTTGTTGTTGTCATTATTTTCTGTTCTTAATGTTGGTTGTTTCATTGAAATTCAAATTATGCAAAACAAGTTGTTGTAAGTATTTTTTAACTGCACTACGTTTTCAGACCACAACAACTGAACAAAGTCGTAAATAGGAAAAGTGAAAAATTTTAGATTTTTAAGGATAAAGCTACCAACATGTTAACATTTAACTTCTAAAAGAAAAGTAGCGAGATATCTAAGCTGCAGAAATTACAAAAGATTCTACATTTTTATATGGATAATATTCATTGAAATGATGCAAAGAAGAGTGCAACTAAAATTTTACAATACATCAGAAACTATCTACATATTAGCCCCTCTTTTCACAAAATTTAAGATGTCTAGTTTCGATCACATGACAGACTATCATCAGAGAAACACTGTTGTTTCCACTATCTGTGATCCTTCTCTTGGCAAATGATGGTTCTGCTGCCCCAAGTACACAGAAACTGCTACCATTGCTAAGTTTGAAGTTTGAACATGTGCCGACATGCATGCAGAAGTTTAAACGGTTCTTTCAAACAATGAAGATCTTCTGTGTTCATTTTCTTTGGTCATTTTATGGTGATAATTTCTTCCACAGACAACCTGATCCCATTTGCTTCATTATGTACGTGCTGCTAGCCTGCTTCTGTTCATTTATCATCCGCAGCTAAGTTTTTGAATAGTAAAGATGAGTTGTTATAGAACTTGTGGATTAACAGTTTACATTTTCTAGAGGTGAAGCCTGGACCTGATCATGAATATGATATGAATGAGCCAACAATGGGTGAGAAGCTTGCAAGCCTAAGCTTACTTGGTGATGTGAAATCTAATGAAATTTCCAAGGGAGAGGCCTCCCCGGAGATGAAGCCCCCAAGTGCAGATTCAGTGTACATATTGCTTAAACAAGCACTTCATGCTGAAGATCATGCGCTTCTATTAAACTGCCTCTACACAAGGGACGAAAAGGTATCTTTTTTCCTCACCTTTAGCTATTAGCCGTCTTCTAGTTGCTGATACTGATAAGCTTATTTTCAAATATGTATTCTTCTAGTTGCTTTATGTCAAATCTCAGCGAATTTCTTGATGTAAGTGCTTGACAACCTAGTCCAGAATAGAGAACAATAGAATCAGTGAATACTGAGATATCTAGGAATTAAATTGCCACTCATTGATGTTGTTGTTGTTATTTAACAATTATAGTCACCACTGAAGAATGAACTAACCACTATAGGATAAGCTACCATTTCCTCATTAGCATGTTTTTAGTCATGAATTTGATTTCCTGTTTCAGGTAATTACAAATTCAGTGTCCATGTTAAATCCATCAGATGTTCTCAGGCTTTTAGATTCTCTCATGTCTATGGTCCACTCAAGGTAAGCTGCTTATCTATAAATATTAATGACTTGCCATCTTTCTTCAGTTATTTTTTAGATAAAACTCTGAGCAGTTAAGCTTATCCACCTTTTCTAACCTGTCTTGTTTATTAAGCTGCTAAAGTTAGTTTTATGTGGGATCCTCTTTTAAGTTATGTTCCTTGTTTATCCTTGCATATGTTCTTGTACTTGTAACATGGCCTTAATGCAAAATTAAAGATATGATGTCAAGTCCCTTTTCTGAGTGCCCACAGCTTTGACTATTCAAACTCACTTATTTCATGATCATAGTCTAAAGAAAGTTCGAGTAAACAATAGTGCATTCTGAGCCTGTTTATGTCACATTGCAATTTGAAATTGCCCTGTTATTTTCTATCATTGCTCAGGGGAGCAGTATTGATCTGTTGCTTGCCATGGCTTAGAAGTTTGCTTGTTCATCATGCGAGCAGTATAATGTCCCAGGAATCTTCATTCTCCACTCTCAACTCTTTATATCAGGTAAGTAATGTTACTAAATTCAAGCAGTAAAACCGAATTAAAGGTTTTCCTTTTTTACCATCTAATAATATGTGAACCTTTTAAAAAAGGACTCTTGCTTTGTGTTCTTTTGATTTTCTATCCCACTTAACCACTATTCTCACCATTAACTGTTCCCATACCCCCCCCCCCCATATGTTAAACCCCTAAGCTCAAGGCCTTAAGGATCATCTGGAAAAGGACAACAGCATGGAAAATTTGCAATTTGTGACATTGTATCTAAAGGAGAATGTCATCAAGGGGTTCCCATTGCCTCTCTCTCCCTCTACTCCTGCATCTCTCCCCAGTCACGGAGGATACGATGCCAATGCAGAGCTGAGCAAGAGCAAATGCATCAAATATCACTGAAATTTGATCTGCTTGCTTAAATTCATTTTATTTATCTTTCTCTTACTGCTTTCGCAATAACTTCTGTGCAGCTCATTGATTCAAGGACTTCAACCTTCAGTTCGGCACTCCAACTCTCCACGTGCCTGGATAACATTTTTGCCGGAGTAAGAATCATGGTGACCACTGGTCATTAGACTGAATCCACTTTACTAAACTCCTTTCTTTACAGATTCCAGATGATGAGGCTGACGAGGATAGTCTGATCGCACCCGTAATTTATGAGGACATAGACAGTGATGAGGAAGCAGAAGATACGATGGAAAGTGATGGCGAGAATGAAGAACTTGGAGCAGTCATTGATTCCCCACATGGTTCAGGAGGAAGTGATATCATGAGCGATGATCACTAGGGAGAGTATCCCTCCGTTTCCGTCATTTATGCGGCGGTAGAATTTTTTGGAAATTGATTTGCCTTGTCATCTTTTGAGGTTTCTACAGATGCAGAGATATGAACGTACATATCATGCAAGAAGCTTGGGAAGACCTGATGTGATGACCAATTTCAGTTTTGCGACCTTTTTCGTCACCAAATGTCCCGTGATGCGTGATGCTGGTGGACATTCTTCTTAACAACGAAGAGGTACACGCACTGTTGGCACTTCTGTAGAGACCTATGATCAAACTACTAACATCCGAACATAGAAACAAGTATATACTTTCTGGAGAAATGTTGTTTTGTTGTAAACTTTTTTAACTTAATTTTTGTCACACTCGTTGAGTTGGTTAGAGTTTCTCAATACTTTTCAGCACGTCTTACACAACCAGCAGCTTCAAGGGGAGTATTCTGATTTAGACAGTTCTTAAGAGTTGAGAATTTTTCTTTTATGAAGGTCCAGTTTGTTCTTATAAATCATTCGTTTTGGTCAACTATTACAAAACCTCTCAACAAACCGTAGTCATAAAGTGATTTGTAGCTTTTAATCCCTTCAATCGCTCGTCTTTACGGATTGCCCTTGAATAGGCTTGACAACATTCTTAATTTGTGTAGCAAAAACCAAAAAAAAAAAACATGGAACATTCTTAGGGTGTGCTCTAGAGTCTCACATGCTCTCAATTCTTTCATTCGAACTTAGTTCATCCCCACAGTCTGCTTCTTATAGTGTCACCATATTTACTAGTTTTTCCTAGCCATTTCATTTTTGAAAACGGATTCACATGGAGTGGAGTTTTCATTGACGAGTAGCAATTTAACTTCGCATTTCTGGGGGGTGCGCAGACCAATAGTTAAGGCTGCCAACGTGTCGGAATCGAAAATGATATTTTTTTGCATCTATTTCTTATAAATAAATTGAAAACGAAAAGTAATTGAAAATATTTGGGGCAATCAAATGGTGGATGTATGTAGTATTAAGAGTAGTGATAAAAGAGATATTTTTGATAATAATAGACTTAATAAATGTTAAGAAAGAGACAAGTTAATTAGATTCTATTTACAAATTAAAGATAAATTAAAATTTTAATCTAAATTTTTTAATATTAAGAAATAAGATTTTAAGAGTATATATTTATAATAAAATAAAATTATATATTATTGGAAATAAAAAATCAAAAACAAAAAAATAAATATGAAAAAGTCAGAAAGTAGGAAAGTAGATATCCATTGACAACCCTACTAACAGCTGACTCCGGCTTTCGGCATGGAGCACCGGGGATGGCCTGTGTCACGAGGCTCTGTTGTATTCCTCTGTACCAATTCTTTCTGTGAATCTTAGGATCTACTTACATTGTCCCAAAAAAATAAAAAACAAAAAAAACTCGGGGAAGAACGACGTTGTCTCCGGTGACCCATCATCCTTCCTTCCCATCTCGGAGACGTTTGTTGGGGGTTTTAGATGTACGGTCCCGTCTATCCATCCACCTAACGACGGTCGTGAGAATATTCTACTTATATAATAAAGTTTTTTTGCATATATATGTCTATTAAAAATATAATTAAGAAAAAATTATTTTAAATTTTTAATAGAGTAAATTAATTAGAAGTCTTTATTAAATATTTGACTTATTATCTAATCTTGAGTTGTAACTTAGTAAATGTTATCTATTGTTACATTGTTACAGTATATGTTAAATTTTGTTACCTTATTACATTGAAAATTTGTTAATTAATTTGCCCTTTACATTGTCCCTGAAAATCTTGTTAGGCTAATATATTTGCACCGAAATCTTGTTAATGATGTGATGGACACGTGAAATATGTTTTGAATTTTTTTTTTTTTTTGTAACGAGAAAATCCTGCCCCGTGTGATTTTGTGGGTTCAGAGATTGGTGTTCGTGAATTCCAAGGTCAAGACTTGGCAGCTCCTACTTTCTGTGTACCCGTATTACTCTTACTCTACTTGACCGAAAAAATTTCGGATCTACACACCTCGAGAATTACATGTAAATCAGGTAAACTCCCCCCCCCCCCCAAAATCGAACTCGGGACATCTTATTTTTAAGCAAGAATTTTAACCGATCGACCCAATCGAAGTCCTCTGTTGGAATATTTTTTTACCGTGATTGTTAACTTCTCTTTGGACCATTTTACTAATGAATTCATCACTTCAGGACTCTCACTTCTAGTTCTGGTCCTCTCCCTTTGCAATAATGGCCCACGCTCCCAGCGATGCACAGAGAGAGATGAGAGAGTTGGGAATGGGAGCAAGGCGGGCCCCCGCCTCCTCCTTCGCCGACCATATGCATGGAGAGAGAGAGAGAGAGAGTTTCCCTCTATTGTTGGTTATTAGGGTTGTCAATAAATTTTTTATTTTTATTTAGTCGACTCATTTTTATATTTTTTTATAAGATGTGAAAGTTTGAAAAAAAAATTGATAACTTAACGAAAATAGAAATGAATATCTGAATTTTTATAAGATGCGGAAGTGAAAATACTTAATTTCTCATCCGTTTTTTTATTTTTATTTTTGATAAAATTTTAATATATATTATATAATATTTATAATAAAAACTCTTCAACTTCAAAACTTGGTTCTTAAAATTTTAATTTATTATCTCTCATCTCCAATCTATATACAAATGTTATTTATCATTATCTCAATATTAATTAGTGGTCACTCTCTTATTTTAATATATATGGTAATTTTTTCCTCCGACAGTCTCCATATCTACATACATATGATTATCTATTACCTAACTATTATATATATTATATAATCTTATCATTACCAATTTGATTTATCATATTTCGTTTAATAACAATCATTATAATATAAGTGATAGAGAAGATATGGTAGAAAAGATTATTAAATATATTTAAATAATTCATAAATTTAATAATTAATGTATTTGTAAATTTATTAACTTATTCTAATTATATAAATATTATTGCATACAAAATTTACATTTTGTTTCTATTTCCGTTTTTTCAATTCAAAGTGAAAATAGATGCCAAAGCAGAAAAATCATTTTCTGTTTTCATTTTCGACTCCGGCATTTCTTATAAAAAATAAAAAGAAAATTACTCATTTCCGATGACTCCTCCTTCGCCGACCATATGCATGGAGAGAGAGAGAGAGAGTTTCCCTCTATTGTTGGTTATTAGGGTTGTCAATAAATTTTTTATTTTTATTTAGTCGACTCATTTTTATATTTTTTATAAGATGTGAAAGTTTGAAAAAAAAATGGTAACGAAAATAGAAATGAATATCTGAATTTTTATAAGATGCGGAAGTGAAAATACTTAATTTCTCATCCGTTTTTTTATTTTTATTTTTGATAAAATTTTAATATATATTATATAATATTTATAATAAAAACTCTTCAACTTCAAAACTTGGTTCTTAAAATTTTAATTTATTATCTCTCATCTCCAATCTATATACAAATGTTATTTATCATTATCTCAATTATTAATTAGTGGTCACTCTCTTATTTTAATATATATGGTAATTTTTTCCTCCGACAGTCTCCATGTCTACATACATATGATTATCTATTACCTAAATATATAATTATATAATCTTATCATTACCAATTGATTTATCATATTTCGTTTAATAACAATCATTATAATATAAGTGATAGAGAAGATATGGTAGAAAAGATTATTAAATATATTTAAATTATTCATAAATTTAATAATTAATGAATTTGTAAATTTATGAACTTATTCAATTATATAAATATTATTGCATACAAAATTTACATTTTGTTTCTATTTCCGTTTTTTCAAGTGAAAATAGATGCCAAAGAAGAAAAATCATTTTCTGTTTTCATTTTCGACTCCGGCATTTCTTATAAAAAATAAAAACAAAATTACTCATTCCCGATGACTCGTGAACAACTCTATTGGCTAAATAGTTGCAAAAGAAGAGGATGGTAATACATCCAATGCAAGAGTATTATGGACATTGTTTGTATCTCTTAACAGTTAGCCCCAACCTACATATCTCCCTCATCAATTTATTAAGACGGTCCATG
The DNA here is from genome assembly GCA_014218235.1 of Colocasia esculenta. Classification (NCBI taxonomy): domain Eukaryota; kingdom Viridiplantae; phylum Streptophyta; class Magnoliopsida; order Alismatales; family Araceae; genus Colocasia; species Colocasia esculenta. The sequence goes on along the minus strand of CM024754.1, from coordinate 8,279,284 downwards.
GTGCAAACATTTTTATATAAAACAAATTTTGGTGACGATGTAAAATTAAGACAAAATTTCACCGAGTTATGCTAACAGAGTATATATATGTAAAAAAACCCTAATCTCAAACAAACACTACCAGGCGCCATCACAAAATCTCGTAAATTAAGAACATTTTCCACTTTCCGAGTTATGCATTGGTAGTTATTCAGAAATCGATCCTACCATCTCCATAATCGAAACACTTATGTTTTATTTTCGTTAGGTAAACAGATGAGATGTATCCAATTTGAAACACTTAAAAGTACTAACCACCATTCTTATTCTCTTCAATTCTGAAACTTAGTACATATAAAGAAGTTACTAGGAAAAAAGTTCCAAGTACTTCAAATGATCACCTACCTTGTTGACCTAAAACGATGTTTTGGCGATACCCAGGGAAAACCTAAACCATCACCATTACATGCGCCCACAATATAATGATAGCAAAGGCATCCGAATCAAATTAACAGCAGTATAGCCCTCACAGGACAAAGAGCCAACACGTCTATTTTTCCCAGATAAAAATTGGGCTCGAGTTCTGTAAACAAGTAAACACTATCATAATGCAAGACCCTACTCCTACACCTCAACAGCTCGGAGTCAATCCTCAGGGATAATAATACAATAGACCATTTTCTGTGAGATTCGGAAAGAAAACAGATGGGCACCAGTGAGCACGAGATGGCAAAACCCTCAATCAAAAGCATCATCATCGTCATCTGGAAGTGGCTGTGCGGCAGCAGCTGCAAGGTCGGCCTCGTGCCTGCAGATAGCAACAGAAAAAGAGCAGTTTTAGGGCCACAAACTGTAACATCGAAACGTGAAGAACCCCGTAAACCGCAATTAAGCTTGCAGTTTTCTTGTGAAGGCGCAACTGTGTAAAGCGAATCGACTCGGAAAAATGCTGGGTCTGACAGAGAAAGTTCCCATCTTTTCTTGGGTAAACATATAGACGGATATTTTACGTGGTCCACAGCTGTTACGGATACATAATATTTATCCCGAATAAGCCATATTCTGCAACAAAACTGATTGCTAGGAAGGGCGGTTGCATCCACCGAAATGAGAGTCTCGGTCGATACAAGTGGAAAGGGAAACCCTACCAGACTTAAAACCAACTAGAAATAACCTCATCGTACTAGCTATATATCCAATGGACAATCTGAGTGATGATTCCACAAAAATATTGAAGAGGGGTAATACTCACTGTTGCTGTGCAGCCAAGTCAATCTGAACTTCAGGGGGAGCAAGCGCAGGTGACTCAACGAAGTGAAGATTGGCATCCCTGGATGAAAGAGGAAGGATATGTCAGAATGTGCACATAACATAATCCAGCATAAAAGAGTAGGGATTGATGAGGAAGTTCCTATTTACCCGGCAAGCTTCCTGGCAAGATAAAGGAATGGCTTCTCAAAGTTGTAGTTGCTCTTCGCAGAAATTTCGTAGTACTGCAGATTCTTCTTCCTGTGAAATGTTACCTGCTTCGCTTTCACCTGCCTATTCTTCACATCAACCTTATTGCCACACAATACAATTGGGATATTCTCGCACACCCTGTTCACCACAATGAACATCAGCACGGCTATGTGATATATTTAAGAAATAACTAATACTAAATGAACATTATACGAACCGACAAAGATCCCGATGCCATGTAGGCACGTTCTTGTACGTCAACCGAGCAGTCACATCAAACATGATGATAGCACACTGCCCATTGATACTGCAAGATAAAATAACAGCAACCGTTAATCTTCACCATTCAACAATAACGTTATAGACATTCAACAATTTTAACATCGGATGCAGAATAATAGGATTCCCCCCAGAACCTGAAAAACATGTACACTAAAAAAAAAACAAACAAACAATTCGACTCTAAGTGTCAACATAGCACCTACCTCAATCTGGAATAACAGACAACCACGAAGTGGCATGACACATCAGAATTAAAAAGGTACAGATAAATCAATAAAATAGGTTATTCAAAAAAGTGGGTGTATAATTGTAAAGAGGATACTTGTAGAAACAAGATATAGGTTTTTCAGAATTAAAAAAAACCATTACATGGTCATTAAAGAAAAACGTGTAGAAACAAGATACTTGTGAAGACGATACGAATTTAGAAAGCAAATTAGAGAAACAAATTGCACATTCAAGTCTCTACAGAAGAAAGGAAAAGGGCAAACAGGTACAAGTATGTATTATCCGAAATTGCCATATGATAAACTACCATTACCACGGTTCTTTGCCACAACTGCATGTATAAGATACAACAAATAGAACAGGGTTTCATGCTACATAGCCTGTGCCAAAGATATGAAATCTTCGCATGGGCTGATAGAATGCATAACAAACGTCTGCTTTGCATGGCAGATAGAGTACGGGATAAAAGCAAACAAAGACTTTCACATATTGCAGATTCTTTATCGTGATAATTTTAGGGATACATAGCAATAGCTTCTAACTGAATGATTGCCTTGACCACAAACAAAAATTAAACAGTACAGCACTTACTAGTATCCATCTCTAAGACCACCAAATTTCTCTTGACCGGCAGTGTCCCAGCAATTAAAACGTATTTTTCCACAATTAGTGAAAAAGTCCAAGGGATGGACCTCTACACCAATTGTTGCTGGAAAAAAGAAAAGAAAAACACATCTCCATTAACAAACCTTTCAAAAGATAATAGTAAAATAATAGAGTAAAGTCATAAGGCACATACGTTCATATTTCTTCTCGAATTCACCAGTTAGATGTCTCTTCACAAACGTAGTTTTCCCTGCATAAATAAATAAACAGGTTATAACAAGCAGGGACATGAGCAACAGAAAAGAGCACAAGGTTCAAAGTCAAGTACACACAAGAAAAGAGAGAAGAATTGGCTTAATCAGTCCAAATCTTCTACGTTACTGGGTGAAAGCACACATGATTTGCCAACTTCTATTTTCAAGTTTTCAGCTTTCTTGCCTAACAGAACAGGAAAATAGAGTAAAACTAGAATTTTCCCTTCCCTCTATCTTTTGACATTGGATCGGAGCACAACACGTCTATGAAAAATAAGACTGGAAAAGGAACGCATTTAAATAGCAGATGCTTGCGATATGGCAAACGGGGGGAAAAATTACCCAAATAACAACAGGAACGTGCTTCACCTGTCATGGTCTGTGTGAGAGACCATGGCCAAGGCAACTGAAGGGTAAAGGCTTCCTATAGGGAAGTGTTGGGCCTCCTAAATGGTCGTCATTTTGGGATAGTTTCAGCTCACTAACATTGGTGTCTGAGCCCGTTATCCCTAACGATTACGAGGAAACACAAAAACGTCCGGAAGGAGCAACGTGGGGGACAACAAAGGGCTCCTACACGTCCTGTGCGAGAGACCATGGCCAAGGTTAGTCCCACATAGCGAACAAACTGAAGGATAACGAGTTCATATAGGAAGTTGCCTAAAAGGCTACTCATTTTGGGATGGTTTCAGCTCCCTAACATTGACAATGAAGTGCAATACACCAACACGCATAAAAGAACAAACAAGCCGAACAAATTCCTTATCTAGGGTTTCAAATTGGCTTAGATCTTCCGTCACGATCACCGTTGATGCCATAGACGAGGAAAACTTATTGAAAGAAACGCATAGTCCTCATCCCAATGGACACTCGATTTCATTTAATACCAAACATATCGAAATCACACACAGATGAATCTTCCGCAACAAAACGACCAAGCATTCCGACCTAGTTTAACCATCAAAGTTCAGAAAACTATGCAACAGATCGGAGATCGGCCTTACAGAAATCTCTAGAAAGCGAGGAAAAGGAAATCACGCCATAGCGTACAGGATCATAGAGATTACTAACTTTTCCCCAGATTTTCATGATCATCCTACATTCGACTCGCGCCACCCCACCTCAAACACGTTGAGATCATATACGAGTGTGTGCGTGTGTGTCAGAGAGAGAGGTGCTCACCTGTCCCTCCATCGCCGACGATGACGAGCTTGAAGTTGGGACAGTCCGCCATCGCGAATGCCTGTCTCCGCAAACAGCAAAAGACCTCAGAAGCGAAGGTTGGGGCGGACGAGACAGAGGAAGAGGAGGAAACAGAGCAGATCCAAAACCCTAACCCTGGGAAACCCTAGCGGGACGGGAGCAGAGGGGGGAAGACCTCACCTTCGTACCGCCTCGTCACCGACAGAGAAAGAGAGAGAGGCAGAGGGAGGTGTCGAACAGGGACGGGGTTACGATATTTATAACCGCTGCCGGGGGAATGCTAATTAAATAGGTTTCTGCTTCGATCTAACGCAGGATTCTGGACCGTCCGATCGGAATATCCGAAAGCCGCCTTTTTTTCAAATTTGAAACTTAAGTGTTAAAATAAATAAATAAAAGCGTTGCTGTCATCCGCCGATCCCGGCGGCCCACCGGTTTGTGATATGTGGGCTTTCATGGGCTCGAGCGACTCCTCCACTGGTGTAAAAAGGTTTTGTCAATTATAGAAAGTGTATAGAGGAAAAAGTCTTAGTTTTGTTTGTCATTTTATTTTATTGTCTATTTTGAATTTTTGAACAGTAAAAATTGCATGTTTGATTGGTACTTTTGATCTCTAAAATGAGAAAAATAAACAGGGCATAATAATTTTAATATCCAATTTTTTCTATGATAAAGAACCAAGTAATCGGGCCTACGAAAAAATAAATCATAATTCAAGTCAATAAATATCTCACATTCATCAAAACTTAATACGAATCAAATAGATCACCGGACAAAATTAGAACTTGAAATTTTCTTACCGTATGACAAGATTCTATAGACTTCATACGAGTGGATCAATTCGATGCAGTTGTAAAAAGAGCAGAACTTGTTGTCTATTTAAGGCAGACCTTATGATATCCACCACACACACACATTGGTGGGATCAGTGGCAAATGTAAAATTTTATTTTAGTGGGGTCCTAATAGTACATTCATATAAATTCAGTGAGATCACTCATGATAAAAAAGAGAAAGATTTAGTGCACTTTCTTATTACACTTAAGTGTAATATGACTAAGCACTAAGTTTATGTGGCACCCTTGGTATGGAGAGTGATAAAATGACAATTTAATTATTAAGTACCAGATGAATTTAGTACCTAATCATATTGTACTTAAGTATAATAAAAAAATGTACTAAATCTTTCTCGATAAAAAAATATTCTCATAATATATATTTTTCAATTCAATGAGATTTATCTCACTGATTATATGATGGATCCGTCACTCGGTAGGATAAACAACAACGCAAATTAAGACAACAAACATTTCTCTTTTAAAAGTAGAACACAATAAGATAGAGCATGTTCTGTACGTACACATAAGTGGCAATTGAGACAGCATTAAACAATGGTTTGGGGACTACGAAGGCTATTGCTTTTCTAGATGATCACCTTTACAGACTGTGATGCTTTTTATGTGATAGACATATATCGAGTCTGGAAAGAAGACCCTTCGCTATCTATCTTCATGAAAACATCTAGACGAATAAGTCGTTGGGTGTCAACCGAGCTCCTTAGGAGGGCTGAAGATATTACAAATTTTTTTTTAAAGAGATGATCACTAGGACCACGGGAACAAATGAGTAGATATGTCATAGTTTTGTACAAGGATAAGGTGGAAGTTATCCAAAATGATTCAGTTTTATGGGTATAAGAGGGATTAAGAAAAATAAGTACATTAGCTTTTGGCATATGGGGTTTTTATTAAAATATTCACATTTTAATAAAATTTATAAAAGATAATTATTAAAATAATTACCAACTTCCCACGTCGGCTAAATAGTAATCAAGAGACCTAGAGAATGTTGGGAGTTGGATGAGAAGTCGAAGTCGACATTACTAATGCTGATATCAAATTGTAATTGTTAATGTTAATATTAACATCGACATTGATAATATCGACACTATTATCATCGGCAATGCTAGCACATAGACTAGGGGCACGCCAACACACCAACCCCTGTGGGAGCCACCCAAACTCGCATTGTACAATGCGCTTTGCCCAACTTGACTAAGGACTTTTCTTCTGGAGTTCGACATCTGACCAATAAAATTCACGATCGAACAATTCATGTAAAATTGTGTGCTCGATCAACTAGATATTAAACAATTCTCATTTGGGAATGCCCTAGATTTCTAAGACAAGTCTCGGTAAATTGGTCGGACAAAGGCGAAACGTAGAAACAGAGATGAAATACTCTAAGATCATGTTTGATATCGAAATAGATTGGAAGAGAAGGTCTTGGTAGCACATCGCAATCGAGGTGTGCCAGAAAGGATTGGGAAGGAAAATACCTCCTCTCCCTCCTCCACGAGACACACCTCCACTGGGTGTGTTGCATCTCTTCGCACACGCACATTAATGTGCAGGGAGACATTTCTTAAATCAGAAATAGAATGAGATATTCTCAATCTATCTCAATACCAAACGGCTAAAAGTATTTGACGTGTCATGCGTGACAATAAATTGACATAGGATACGCAAGCAAATGGACATGCGAGGACAGATTTTTTTATGTAATTTTCGTTTCAAGAATGATGCAATACATGGGAAAAGAAAACTTTATTCTTCATACCCTGGGTCCACAAAAGCCAGGAAAGGGAATCCACCTGAAGGTCCAGAACCCAGGTCATTGTTTGCTTTCTGAAAGGGGAGATCAAAACTTTCATAGAAGGGCATGTATGTACAACTGCCAATCCAGTCGAACTATGGATATGGTCTATACAACTGCATCGCGACACAAAAATCCGCCGCGATCTCCGGAGAGCAAAGCCCGATGTCGTCAGACACAGAACCGGGATGGCAGGACATGGCGCATCCCTGTCTTCTCAGTATGTCTACGAACAACGAGGGTCTTTCCCTGGTTTTTATCTCATATGGGGAGTCCCTAGTCTGTAACTTTGCTATCGTCATCATCACAAGGTGTATCAGTATGAAAAAGGTCAAACCCAGAAGGTGAGTGCTACAAGATGTTCACTGCCGCTGCAATGGTGCGCAGTTCCTTGGCGATCTCAGAGAAGGCCGGCCTCGAGCAGGGATCCGATGCCCAGCAACTTTCCATCAGTGATCTCCACGCCGGGTCGCACCAGCTAGGAGTTTCTGGACGCAGATTTCCCTTGATTATGCCAGCTGATCAAGACATGGAAACAAATGTCTGTAAGCACGCATATTGTGAGGAGCCTACATTTTCCTCCTAGGTTCAGTTGAATGTTCCCAAATAGGTCAATGAAACACGGAAATAAAAATTTTCGATATCCATCCATGCATTTAGGGTCATCCAAGAAATTTCCACCGCGGACATGCATGGCGAATCCGAAAATAGACTTAAATTCGGATCCGGATCGGATTCAGATCTTCTGGATTCGGATTCGGATCTTCAAAGATCCGACCCGGATCCGACCCATTTACACTGCTAGGGGCACAGATGTAACCATTGCTCATCGAAGTTTAGATGTCTACTTAAGGACCTCCCAATTTCAAGTGTCGAGGCCACAGGGAGACAAAATCTGAGACCCCCTGTTGAGTAGAAGTCATTTCAATTCTCTGAAAGAAAAAGACGTACATAAGAACTCTACTAAAGCCGAGAATTCTGCTTTATGTGCGTTCATAGATGTTCATGGTTCACTAACAGGTCGGATAATACTCCTTTTGGACAAAGAGTGAAAGGAACTCCGAAACCTTTCGGATAAATTGACACCATATTTGAGTACAAATCTAATGTAAATCCTTAACCATGTCAGAATTCTAAAACAAATTGCTGTAACTGGATTAAGAATTTACAAGATTTTGAAGTAGATGATGTAACCGTGTTTCTTAGCATTGTACCTATCACTTTTTCAGAGGGCATGTCCCCATAGGGTTCTTCCCCAGTCAAAAGCTCCCACATAACAATTCCGAATGAGTAGACATCAACCTACAATGAGAGACGAGCGTGGGTGAGATCATTGCTTGTTACACAGTTGCACAAAAAGGAAAAAGGAAATGCTGATATTTCTATCTCACATATTGCCAAACGAGGATCAATACCTTCTCTGTTACCATGCTACTTTGACTGGCCAAAAGCTCGGGGGCCATCCATGGTATAGTGCCTCGAACTCCGCCAGAAACTAATGTTCTTCTCTTCACCTTCGACAGGCCTAAATCTCCAATCTGATCTCACAAAATTTCACTCCTAAGTTTCTTATACAACTAGGAAACAGTTAGCAGAAGGCTGTAGTGACGTTATTTACATTGAAGTCGTCTCTTTTGACTTTGTGAATGCCGTGCCAATGGAAGCACTTACAATAAAAATGTAATCAGTTTCTCTTGGTCTATTTACCTTGCATACTGGCCGTTGAGGATCCCTCATGTTCACTAAGAAATTATGAGACTTCAGGTCAAAGTGGACAATGTTTTTCTCATGAAGATACTCCATACCAAATGCTGCATCCATAGCTATAATGAGCCTCTTCCGGCGATCAATCGTTCTGTTAAAGGAAGATAATTGGTAAGGAAAGAAACATGACCTGACTGCACGAGTCTGAATAAGATGATTTCAGACACAGACCAAACTTAAGAATATATACCACAGATGTCACCTGAGTACAAGTATTGGATTGAATCCAAGAAGAGTACCTTGTCTGGTATGTTACATCTAGATCACTGTGTATCATAGTCCCAACTTTTATTTTTGCTCAAAATTATTCCTAGAATCCTAGCGTTTAGTGAAGCTCATTCATTTCTCAGACAAGAATTCTGATATTCCCTTGGATCTACCAAGCTCTATGCTTGATGGCTAGGGCTGTAAAAAATATCTGATTATCCGATCCGATTCCAATAAAAATAATAGGATTCGGAAAGACATTTAACTACTGATAGCTTATCGGAATCGGATTCGGATATTTCTGATAAACTATCGAAATCGGATACAGCAACTACTGTTTACATATCCAATTATCCGATTTCCAAATCAGATAGTATATATAATATATATTATATTTTTACAATATTATTATATATTTGTTTCTCATATAATATAGATTATATATTACATAATATATATTATATGTTATCCGAATATCTGAATATCCGATTTACCAAACTTTTTCATATTCAACACTATCCGATGTCCGAATCGGATTATCTGATAATATGAAGAAACGGATTCGGATGTTTCCGTATCTGATTCCGAATCTGATTATTTCCGATAATTCTTATCGGAGTCGGATTCAGAAACTGTTGTTTCCGACTCCGACCCGTTTACACCCCTACTGATGGCATAAGATGACATTAGATGTCCTTTGAATCAATAACTCATCATAAGCCTTTGAATCAACAAGCTAAAAGGCATGTAATGATATCTTGATTTGAAGGATATGTAACCTTTCTCATAAATCTAGGGATGACAACAATCTAATAGGAATCCAAAGTATTTGATGAATCCACGACATCTCAAATATTAGATGATAAAGAACAAACAGAGATACAAGGACGAGATCAATGCTCTTTAAGGTGAATATTATAAGTTACCTTGGAGGATGATAAGTTGAAAAAAAAATGATTTGTCCTGAATTTGGGAGGATCCTATCTTGATTCCATTTCAATGAGAAAGCATTAACTTGACGTGAAATTGAAAATAGATTATTTTGACTTTGGATCCATGTCCAACTATTTTTTTTAGGAACTGGAAATCACTTATTTGCAACTGCACATCCATTATCCAATTCTGCAATCCACTGGCGCCCTTACCTTATTGCCATATAATTAAGGCTGAGTCATGGTCAACAAACGTCTTATGATATTAACTGAATAAAAAGAAATAAAATTAACAAATGGTAGCCTATAAACATAACAGCTGGAAGTAAAATTTACCTATCTTTTCTTCGAAGCACCTGCCTAAGGGAACCATTTACCATATACTCTGTGACTGTAGCCAAGCTTGTTCCTTGTCCATCTGTGATCCCATAAAAGGCCACCACATTTGGGTGATGAAGTTGACCCAATAGGTGAGCTTCTTTCCAGAAGTCTGCAATCTGTGAATAAGGAAATATTGAACATGATTCAGCTCAAGGAAGGTAGGATCGGATCGGGGGTCTGGATCGGCCCTCAGGAATTCTGGCCAATCCAGGATTGGCCAGATTAAAAAAATAAAAAGCATAAAAAATAAGGAAAAAATATGTCTTCAATATTTGCATATTTTAACGTACATATACTAATGTATAAACATAATTAGTATGCATATCAATCATCTATTAATGTGTTTGTGTGTGTTCATGACTTCATGTACAAAGAATCATGTATTAATGTAAATATAATAACAATATGCAGTATGCACATATATGCATATATAATTAATATGTATATCAATCATATAATCATATATTATGTATAATATAATTAATATGTATATCAATCATATAACATATGTGTGTGTTAATGTACATACAATCATATATTAATGTAAATATAATTACATGGTCGAGTGGCACATATATAGTTAATGTACAAATATTAATGTATAAACATAATTAATATGTATCAATCGTAAAATAATGTGTTTGTGTGTGTTATTGTCCATAGAATGATATATTAATGTAAATATAATAACAATATGCACATATATACATATCATATTAATGTATAAACAGAATTAATATGTATATCAATCATTTGTTATATTTAATGCATACATATGTGCATATAGTTAATGCATGTATGTATACATAAATATGTAAATTAATTACATCTAATACAATTATTAATTAATATATATAATTAAAAAATTATATGACAGAATGGGCCTAGAATCGTTCTGGAATCGGCCGATCAGGATCGATCTTAGCTGATTCTGCCGATTCCGGCTGATTCGGCTGGGATTTTGACTAAGTAAGGGGTTCCCCCCTGGCCAGAATTGGCCGATCCGGATCCGGATCGGCCGATTCTGCCTTCCATGATTCAGCTGGTTCTTATCTGCCTAGTATATGTTTAAACATTGGGAGCCAATTATTTACCTATAGAATAGAATTTATATTGGGAACCATATTCTAGATTAGGTGTTGTTACAAGGTGTGATTAAATTCAAGTGGAAGATGGTGAAAGGATTTTCTGAAGATCCAAACAGTGAGATGATAGTGACCATGGCATTAGATAGAATGGAACAGGGGATAGCGCTCGTCTAGCTGACCTTAACAAATAAGGTAAGACCCTAAATGCTGACAATATTTGTATTAGAGTATGTTCTTTATTTTGAGAAGTAGATGCGTGGTTAGAATCCCAGGTGAGGTGGAAGAATGCTTCTTACAATTTGTAATCACCTCTCTGGAGTCATCTCGCTATAGCCTAAGTAACACACTCCTCTTCAGAGTAGGTAGTATTACTTTTATTCGTTAAAATGAAATGGTCGCACTCCACAGTAGTTGTTGAAAAAGAAAAAATTTGGAAGAGAAGTTCAAAAATCCATAAGAGATTATGGACCATTTCGATTAGCTAAAACACCGTGAATTGGGAACAATTTATAGACTGTTCAGATGGTCTAAATACCCAAAATCTGGCTGATCTTATTAGCCAGATCAAGAAATATAATGCAATGGAAAATTCCATAAGTGTTATTGATAACAGTAAGAAAATACACATACACAAATCAAACAATTTGGAGAGAACCAAAGTTGGTACCAGGGTACCCAGAACTGGGCTAAACACAGTGGCTTTGGAATTCAGTGTAAGGGCTATTTAACTCTCTGTGCTTTTGAGCATTTTCCTTATGGAAATGTTTTGCAGACCTAGTCTGCACAGACAGCCAGTTGTTCAGTTGAACATGAAATTGCTTTATACATGGATATAAGTTCTGTCACAAGTGGGTCTAATTGGGCTATACATACAGTGAAATGCATTAGTTTCCTGTTGTAGGAGATGGAAATGAATTAGTTTTCATTGGTCAAGATGAGTCAAGAATCTGAGAATATCAGATGTTTAGTATAAACTTAAGACTTTTGGTGAATAGGTACAGTTCAAGTTACTGATCTAGATGGCATTGACATGATATTCCAGTCTTAACATAATGATGACAGAAAATGATCAAAACACATAATATGTGGAACGGAATTCAAAAGTTAGATAATAATATAAAATCTGGGAATTGGATCTGTAAGGGCAGATACTAATATTGATGTAAATGACAAGAATACATTTAGAAAACACAATGGTTTAGACAAATAGAGGGTAAACAAAGAAGAGTAACTACCAAACGATCCTGTGTTGATCCACCTCCAGAAAAGCAATTTGGCTTTAAACGCTTAATTGCCACATTCGAACCCTTCCATTTTCCATAGAAAACAGTTCCATATGTACCAGACCCTAGCTCTCGTATTCTTCCAGGTCTGCATCTTTGATGATCTGCATTAATAAAACCACTAAGAATATCGAGTATAATAAAGAAAAAAAGCTCTTTTAAGATTATAACCTGCAATCCTTGAGTGGCTAATTGAGAGTAAACAGACGGTAGTTTCGTGCAGGTTTCACTAGGTAGTGCTTCAGGGATGATGAGTATAGTTTCCTCTGTATTGGCCTGCCAAACATGTTTATAAGACAATATCGATGAAGAAAATTTTCAATAACTTGAAGTTAGAAAAGAATTGGCTACAGAACCTTCACTTCTACATTTGAAGCAGAAGAGACAGTCTGATCCTTGTCACAATGTCTGAGTTCATTTCCTATGGTAGGAGATGCTTGTGTCATCAACAGACTTGATGGCTTTGGGATCTTCTGAAGCAACTGGGTTTCTGTAGCATCCTCAACAGAAATGCATGACATCCTATAAGAGGGTTTGTAGTCTATTTCACCAACCAATTTCCCAGTGACAGATTGCAGTCCAGGATTGTCATGCTCCATTACCACCACCTGGCTCAAGCAAGGCCCAATATTGCTTGCAAGCAATGATCCACTGTCACCACTTCTAGCAGGATCTAGAACACTATTACCGAGTGAACAGTGGGTTTGTGGGCATGCTTTTGTGGATGAGGATACTGAGAGGTTATGGACAGAAGCCTCCAAGGGCAAATTAACATCAGAATTATTATCGCTGTCTACCACCTTGGCAGCTCCTAGGATGGGATACAATTGGGTAGCCGAAGTGAGCTGAGAGTAAAAGGATTCCATATTAGGAGACTCTGTTTCTTCTATTTTCACATTTGATGTAAAGGACAACTTTGACGATGATGCTTCCACGTTACTCCCACTTTCCACCTGCGTAAAATGAGATTCCCTCTCCGAACAGTTCAATTCATTGGTTGAACTCATTAGATGATGAGGACCAGTAACACACATTACCGGATATCCGAGGGGATGACTCAAGTGGTTGCTGTTGCATGACGTTTGAGCTTGAGATAAACATTGTTCGATATTCAGGAAACCAGAAGCATCCCTATTAGCCGTCTCATGTAACAGGTAAGGAGCAGGGTGCTCGCTCAGTTCGGGCGGCAAGTAAGGTGAGTTATTATCTGCCTGATCATCAGCAAGGTTTCTGTCAAACTCTATACATGGAAGAACACCCGGCACGAGAAGCTGACTTGCCACCTTTCTCTCGGCACCTGGTTGCAAGTGTCGCTCTTTTATCTCTCCCTTATCGTTTCCAGCATCAAACAGATTCCCCTGATGCATAGGCAGTCTTGCCTGAGCGGGTTTGGCAATACTCGACCTCGGCCTTAACCCCGGAGAACCCTTCCCAGAACAGAACTTTCCATACAGCACATTAGTAACATGAGTTTGCTTAATCTCAAGGTCATGGACTCCACTAACATGTGCCTGACCATCATAAGAGCCGCGATAGTGTCTGGCATCATCTCCTGCCATGTGAGAGATCCTAACCCTACTTGGAGGACTGCAAGATGAGTTACCATGCACACTCTTTAACGCAGAGACCCCCCTGTTTGTCTGGTTATGAACCGAAACAAGAGGAGAAGTCTCACCTAGGCAGTAACTTACAAACCACGGGACGACATTCTCCCTATTCTTTGCCTCCGAGCCGCTCGAAGCCTCCGAGTTCTTTAAAGGGGCGTCTCCAACATGTTGATCCAATTTAGTTCCATAAACGAAGTGCCTTTTCACAATCGGCTTCTGGAGGTTCCTACAGCCTGGGATTCCTGACTTAGTGATCTGCAACACGTTGGGATTGCTGGGATGACCAAAGCACCGGGTCCCGGGAGCATAGCCCATCCTCGCCTCGGAGTTGCGAGCCACATGTTCGCCAGAATCTCTCACCTCGTAGGCGCGGCTCTTCGCTGTCCCTTTCTCAACCAAGGCGCTCCCCCTGGCCGAGATTCCTCTTCTCGCCCTCGAATCTCCCGATCTGACTGCCAATGTGTCCAATTCCGGAGATCCGGCGCCCGAGGACGGCTCCCTGTCGCAAAGGAACACGCGCAGCCTGGCGGGCCTCCCCTGCGACGCCAGCCGGTCGTGCTCCTCCAGCATGCGCGTCACGTCCTCGTCCCCCGCGATCGGGACCAGCGGCGGGTCCCGGCCGCCCCAACCGTCGTCCTCCCCGCGATCGGGCGCCCACAGCAGATGTTGGCAGAGGCAGAGGCTGGGGGAGCCGGCGTGGAGGGGGAGGAGGGCGCCCGGGAGGACCTCGGAGATCCGCGCCAGAAGCTTGGGGAGGTTGAGGCCGCGGCGATCGACGGAGATGATCCGCGTCTCGCCACCGGCGTACCGGAGCTTCCCGATCCCGTTCCCAGCGGCCGCCCGCGGGCGGGGGTCTCCGAAGGAGCCGCCATAGCTGATGAGGAGCTTCATGCAGTGGGGCGATGGCGGCTTCTTAGGGCGGGGAGGCGGAGGCATGGCGGCGACCAGCACCACCACCACCACCGAGGACGGAGATGGCGAGAAGAACCAGCCTAGACAGAGAAACCGGAGCCTAGAGAGAGAAAGCCAGTGAGATAGAGCCAGAGACTGCACGCTCTCTCTCTCTCTCTCTCTGCCTCGCTCAGCATCCGCTGTCCCGTGAAATGGCGAGAAAAGAGAGGGGAGGGAGCACTTTATATACGGTTTGGTGGGGCCGCGTGGACGTAAAGCGCTTGGTGCGCCTCGGTGGTGGGATTGCCGGCTAACTAACCAATGAGATGTCTCCACGCCACAGTTTGGAAATCCGACGTTGCGTGACGTGGGAGGGGATCACCTACGTACTGATGTCGCCTTAAATATCTGCATTCATATAAGTAGATCTTCCTCTGTATATGGAAGAATCTCATATCTCCATTATAAGAATAATTTTAAAGACGCATGAAGAAGGGGGGGGGGGGGGGGGGGGGGGGGGGGGGGGTTGTGTGTGCTTTGTTTCTGCGTCATAAAAATATATTTGTATTTTTAAATTTTGAAAAAAAAAATATTTTTTAAACTAATATACTTTTTGTAAACAAGTAAAAATATTAGTCAATTTTTTGTTTACGTAAATATTGAAAATTTTTCATAATTTTTTAAAATTTTCTCACGAAACCATCTCTCTCTCATCCTCGACTCTTGAAATTTCACTTCTAATTTTAAGAATGAGTTTACATTCCTAAAACAAGATTCACTAATTTCAAGCAACATTCCATTTTATTACTTGTAGGTTGATTCAACTCAAAATTTCAATCCTTACTATATAATCACTCTTCTATTGTCATTTTTTTTGGCGTCAATAACTATTAGTTTCTTATCCCACTATATTATCGATGCCTCGGAAATAGACAAATAATTTTTTAATTCCTATTCTCAACTATCACCAAAAGTAATATTTGTACTAGTATTAGAAATCTCTTATTATTGATTTAGCTAGAGCTTGATGGATGTTAGCATAGTAAATAGGTGAGAGTTTTATAAAATCGGCATTCATTATTATACCTTCGTCTTAACGCTCTTAGCTTAAGTAGTTATAGAGAATAGAGTGTTAAATGTTGGGATACCATTTTACCACCTATCTTCCAAAATCTATATATAAGTCTCTATAATTGAAAAGTGTAATATTTATTACACATCTAATTATATGGTAAGTAACGGTATGCGCACTCACCGGATTGGGTTTATATAAAGTTGCTAAGAAATAAAGATATAAAATTTGATAATCACACAACACATGCTTTCGGTGCGTTTTGCCCATGAGAAAAGAAAATAATATGTATTATTTTATATCTTATTATTTATACTTATATTAATCACATGAGATTATGTTCATGATCACCTTACTATTTATTGAACAGTTAAATATGTAACAAGTATTGCTCAAAATGGAAGGGTGGCTAGGGTTATGCCCTGATGTCAGCCAAACCTTTCCACCAATAAATAAAAGAGGGTTTATAAAATATAAAACATACCTTGAAGACGGCCCAAGTATGTTTGGACTGTGAAGAATAGGAGCCCAAAAATATTAATGGGCCCTTCATAGGGAGCAGAGAAACTCTATTTGGGCTGATTGATATCCAGAAAAGAGTGAACACAATTTTGTGATATGCTATAAATTAATGGGTTGGCTATACTTGTTATATAATGCAATTAAGGGAGGGATTATTGCATATAAATCATTTTTCAGATCATAAATTAAAATTTCACTTATTTTTATATTTGAATTTGCCATAGAAAAGTATCAATAATATAAAAAAGGTGACATTTTTATCATTTTTATGTTAAAGAAAAACTTAAACATGCGCAAAAGGACTATACTGTTTATGATCCTTTTTTCTCTTTTTAACTATACCAATATCTTTAGTGATACAAGTGCAAATTCATGTGCCAAACCGATGCAACTTTGGTTTCCATTGCAACCACGATTTGTATGTGAACATCCCTGCAAATAATATTACAAAACATTCAAAGTGGGAAATTTCAATCTAGTTACTTGACAAGTAATTGGGACTATTATTAACTCCTCATGTTAGTTCAAACCTAGGTATTTCAGCAGGACTATAAGGCATGCAGCTCCATGAATTCTACCAATCTTAATCCATTACCCTAAGTGGGATCAACATGAAATTTCCATTTGCTAAAAAGGGCTTAGCCAAAAACAAAAGACCCAAGTCTGTATAATAATTGCCCATATATGATTGCTCAAGATCTCTTTCCTTCTATTTGCTTAGGGGAAGAACACCATCATTTTGATTCCCCACTAAAACCTACAATGCATCAGCATCACCATCAAGATCCCTACCACTTATTTCCTGTAGATCTTTCACTCAACTCTTTCCCCCAGTTCAGCTTCTCTCCTTGCAGCTCCAAGAAGGAAGAAACAAACTTCTCATCAATGCCTGCAAACTCATGGGAGCATGGTCCACCCCCCTAGCACTCTTAGCTTGGCCCTTTCATCAAAGCCCCACCATGGAAAGTTCCATGAAGGCTCTC
This sequence comes from Colocasia esculenta, assembly GCA_014218235.1. Taxonomy (NCBI): domain Eukaryota; kingdom Viridiplantae; phylum Streptophyta; class Magnoliopsida; order Alismatales; family Araceae; genus Colocasia; species Colocasia esculenta. The sequence goes on along the minus strand of CM024754.1, from coordinate 8,261,887 downwards.
CCACAACAAAAGATGTGGCTTGTGGGGTTCATGATGCAACCACCAACAGCTAAAAATAGGTGAGGATTAAAGCAACACAAGTTACATGTCAAGCAACAGTGAAAAAAGTTGAGTGATTAGACATGAGAGATATACTCCACATTACATAGCTCTTTGATGCTTATTAATGTTGAGAAATGATGCCTGCTCAGTCGGCCGATCATTTTTCGATCGACGGTGTTTGGGGCATCCGAATAAATGATTTATTAACTGACTATTTTGATTGGTCGGCTATTTATTAGGCAATCGACCAATTAAAATGGTCGGTTGATTTACCCAATTGACCGGATAAATAACATTTCTCACTAATATTAGACCAATTTGATACTTGTCTAGCTACTCTTCTTTTCCTTAGGACAAAACTTCTTATTTGCATGTACCTCCCTTCCAAGATTTCTATATAGGCCTGATGATTGTTGTGGACATGGCTACTTCATATATGCAAATTAATTTGGCCGCCCCTCTCATATACATATGAGGACGATGCCTTAGGGATGAGATACACAAACTTGCATAGAATGCTCATTAGTCACATACGAAGATATCAATTTTTTTTTTTTCAAACAAGTGTCACATGATCTAATTAGTCTACATCATTATCAAGTATAGAAAGAAAAAGCAAAAGCCAAAGAACTTTCTCCATCCACTACTAAAGATATTTCATTAGGTTGATTGGCCTTCGAGGACTACAGTAGTGTTGGGAATGAGTTTGCGGCGATTTTGACCTGCAAAATTGTTGACAGAATCGACCACGATTTCAAGCATCTTTCGTTCGCTGTGATTATATGCGGAGGTGATTTTTGTGAGAGAGATAGATAGAGAGATGTAAAATTCTCTCTCCTCTGCGGGGAGAAGTGGGTCTAAAATTGCTTTTGAAAAATCTAGGCACGGGCGATGAGATTTGATGTTCGTTGTGTCTGTGCTCGATGATGAAAGTTCTTTTTTTTTTTTTTACTTTCTTTACACCTCTCAGTATTGCACTTATGGGGGGAATCGATTTTTGATAATTTTGATTTCGTGAGAAGCAATGCCAAATACTACCTAAAACAAACACATATATCAAACAGTAGCGCCCCTCTCGGATCGTATATAATGTACGTCTTATATATGGTTTATGCACTTAATCCTAACTAGATCTTCTACCCTCTGTCCATGATTGGGGGAGAGGGGGGAGGGGATCTAAGAATGTTACATGCACGTTATCATGATCCCTCTTGTACATGATGACACGACTCGTCTTCTCCTCATACGTTACATCTTTGAATAATATATTCAATAACCATTTTGATGATCATGAGAAGTCACATCTAATTCCATCTGAAAAGGGGGGAGAGAGCATCTCGGCTCATCGATCACAATCACAAATATTGTAAACGAAGTGATGGGTTTCTACTCACACTCACAGCGAGCACTTGATCTCCTTTGGGTACATTAAGAATCGTCAGGATCCTGAGTATATATCAAGTTCACGAGTTTCACTTTTCATTTGAATTAATTAAGACTATCGTTCTAGGTGATAAGCTTTTGTAGTAATCAAATAAATAAATTTCATAATTTTCTTCACCTTAATCTATCTCTTTTGGTAAGATGAGATCTTGCATTCCAGTACTACTAAATCAACAGATTACAAAGATGAAAATAGGCTCAGAGTCCAACTAGAGAAAGCAAAAAGAAACAACTAGAAAATATAAATATGACTAAACCAAACCATCAATCAGTCAAAACCCCTTGAAAAGTGCTGGCTGCACGGTTAGCCGGGTAATGGTTGAGCTGGTCAGACAAATCATTTGTTCGATTATCCGACCAGTCAATATTTCTCAAACCTTTTTAAGGGGTTCCTAGATTCTATCTCAAACCAGTCAATTATCCGACCAGTCATTTGGTGATGATGCTCCTAGCTTTGATTCTATGATCATCTTCTTTTCTATTGAAAGTATACTTGTTTCTATGGATCCACAAGGATTTTAGTGTCATTGTTGTGATAGCCTTGGTATAAATACCAATGAAGTTATATTCATGAATTTTATGCATCTGTCCCATAGATCTTGAAAGTTGTGTGGCCTGTCAGTCCAGTTCAGACGTAGGGATATCTCCTTCCAAACCTCCTCATTTTCTCTGCAATCTATTAGGGCTGATTTGATCTTCGATCTCTTGATCTCTTAACAAAATGTTGGTGAATACTTCTTGAGCACTAGCAGAACTCATACATATCCCCTGGATGACATCAGAACAAGGACAATCTGCTCGAGTCCATTTTCCCGACCTCTAAAGAATCTATATCGATATCTATACATATGTATATATCTACTTATTATAGCTTAAAAGAAGCTAAATACAATTTTGTTGCAATGGTATGTATTTGTATGTATGTAATATATATTATATATATATATATATATAATAGTGCTACAGTATGACGGGCAACCTTGCCATACTGAAGCACCACGCCGTTGGATTGCCATCCACCGGTAGAAAATAATTAAAAACAAAATTAAACCCCACCCATTTCGTGCGCTTGCGGCGTGTGAAATACACAGACGGGGTGATTTGAATCAAGGGCCACTGTTGGATGCGGCTACGCCGTACCGAAGGCCAGCTCACCTGTAACATACCGATGTTTTTGGGCCGTGTTTGTCCTTCTTGGCTTTATTCATGGGATCGCGACGGATCGAGGTATCGCGTTCTGAACGCGATGGGTTTTGGGTCAGCTTCTGGTTGAGAAGGCGACGGCTTCTGTGTCGCATTCCTGTAATCTGTCTGTGGCTAGTGTGCCACATGTCCGCGCTCATGTGTGTGAAGGCGACGTGCCAGTTGTCGCGTTCACTTGAGGCACGTGCAGGTGTGACACGTGTGGAGGTTGTCTACCTAGAAGATCTGTCAGAACTTTTGAGAAGGCGACAATGTTCTTGTCGCGTTCTGGTAAGAACACGACGTGCTCCTTGTTGTGACCTCAGTCCCGAGGTCTTAAGGCTTGCATGCATCTCTTCTTCTTCTTTCTTCTCATTCCTCCCTCCCTCCTCCTCTCCGCGGTGGGGGATCTTCCCCTCTCCCTTCTCAGGCGTTTTGGCGTGGAGGTGCCGGCATGCTCGTAGCAGAGCTATGGAGCGGCGTGGAGCGAGGAGGAGACAACCATTTGACATGAAGGGCCCCAACGGGTCTGACTCTTCGATTGAAAGTAGGGATTTCTTGCTCTCTCTTACTGTCTTGATGAGATGGAGCTTGGTAATTTTAAGCTATATTCCCCGTGCTCGTGATCAGTTTTCTTGTGGGTTGCAGGGGGGGATGCTGTCGGTGGTTCTCCCTCTTTGTGTAACCTCGTCCTTGTGGGTTGTGGGCGAGGGAGGTGGTGTTGGTGCCCCTCGAGCAATTTTCTCATGTGCATAGTATGTGCACCTTGTTTCCCCTTCTTTATGTGGCTTTGGGGAGACCGACAACCGTGGGATGGCCCATCCCCGGTCTCGATTTTCTGACTAAGATCGCAATAGGTTAGCTATCGTGATATCAGTCAGAAGGCGACGAGCTTCCTGTCACGATAGGATAGCCGTCGCGTTCTCCTGACCCATTCTATTTCCGGGTTTTCGAGCCTGTGAGGGTGGTCTATGCTTAGTTGGTTAGAAGATGTTTCTTCCCCAACTTAGGCACATGACTGGTCTACCGTGGTGTGTCCTTTGTCGGTTTGTGGGTGTGGGCCTTGGGGTGTTCTTCTCCAAGGGCTCTGTCTTTAGATGAAGAACGCGACGGGTCGATACGTCGCGTTCATCATTAATTTGAAGGCGACACCCTGGTTGGCGCTTTCTAGTCGCGACAGGTGCTAGGTCACTTTTGGTTCTGGTGTGTAACGCTCCGACGCGAAATATCGGAGCGGGATTACAGTTATTAAATATACCGAGCGAGAAATAAATGGCAAACCATTGCACAATGAGATAATTCCAAATAAAATCTAATTCATTAATAATCCACCAATCATCGTTACATTCATTAATAACTCATCAAACTTCAAGAACTAACTATTACATCAACGTATTAGAGCCAAACTAGGGCCCATAGTACTTTATTTAAAATCAAACTATTACATACATACTATCTGACTCACTAACTCATAACTCTTACTAACTGACTACTACTAGAAAGCCTTGGTGCTGAAAATGGGTCACTCCTGAGGATCATCCTCATCCCGTCCTCGTGAGTGTGATCATCGTCATACTCACCTGAAACACATTAAATAAAAACGCAGGATGAGCGAATAATGCTCAGTAGACTTAATATCTCATGTAGACAAGCAGACTTTAAGTGTTAACCTTTTATCAAGCAGGATAACTAGCAAGATCGAGCAAGTATGAGAATGATCAGGTATAGTCCGGTGAGTCAGTAAGATCACAAGACAAGAATACCTTTATAGGTAACAAGTACAACAAAGATTTGGCCATATTTCAAGTAACAAGTAAATGTATAGCAGTGCACAAGTCACGATAGCAAGTAAATCAAGTAACATGCGTTTGGTCGATCATCATATCAACCACAAGTCAAGTATCATGTACATGAATGTTTGTGAATTGTCTTAGATCAATCTTACGTGTCATGCGTTAGGTGTATGCCAATCACCCTGATCATTAGACCCTCGCGAGGTAAACCTTTCAGGTGCTCCTCTCAAGGACCAGATTGGGCCTTATATGTTGCCTAGCATAGTCATGTTTTTATCTTAGACATCACAAAATGGCCACGAGAGTAACAAACAATAGATGAGAGTAGTAGATGAACTAGATAAGAGTGTAGAGAGAACGTGAACAGATGAGAGGATATAGATAGTAGATGAGATAGGGACATTTCCGTAAAATCACGAGAAACACACGATAGTAACGGTTGCACGGCACCAGGTCGGGTACCAGCAGTCTGGTAGAAGTCACAACCGCTCCTAGTCGTGCCATGTACACGGGTCAGGTGATCCGGCGTGAACCCAAGACAAGAAGGAAACACTAAGGCCATGGATCGTACTGATCCCTAAGGTGTAACGGGTTTTAGGGTACAACCAGCTCATTGACTAAGGACGTGCGCCAAAGCCAATGAGACTTATGGAGGTCTTGACAAGGAGTCTCTGGGCCAGTCGCGAGTATTCCCGATGGAGAGGTGGTCCAAGTCAAGAGAAAGTGTGTAGAAATAGGTCCGTCGTGCCTCGAGTGCTCGAAGAACGAGGAAAAACGGTAACGGTAGATAACATGTGCGAGTAAAAATGGAAACAATTGTATTAATAAAATAGGGAATTTAGTAATTTATTTCACTAACTTACCGAATACATTATTGCGTAATTTAATAAGGTCAAATGGCAATTAATAATGTTATGTGTGTGCAAGTGTAA